>CAEFZY010001922.1:0-55005 GCA_903066815.1 Brachyrhaphis roseni
GGTTCGTTTTCACACAAACCCGACCGAAGGGTAACTAACCCCGTACCCGTCGGGAGGGTTCGTTTTCACACAAACCCAACCGAAGGGTAACTAACCCCGTACCCGTCGGGAGGGTTCGTTTTCACACAAACCCGACCGAAGGGTAACTAACACCGTACCCGTCGGGAAGGTTCGTTTTCACACAAACCCGACCGAAGGGCAACCAACACTTTACCCGTCGGGAGGATTCGTTTTCACACAAACCCAAACGAATGGCACCCAACAGGCAGGATGGGTCTTGAGCAAGCTCAAGCAGGCTCAAGACCCATCTTTTTAACTGTATTTCCTGAATTGAATCGGAAGTGAGGGGATGGGGGTTCGCTTTCACACCTTTACCCTTTTGTAACCAACATCAGAACTACCTTTCAAATGGCCTAGCGTGTTTTTCTTGCGTGGAGCACTGTGCATAAAATGGATTGATCCCTCGTTTTACTCGTTTGATACCAAATTCTTTGAACTCATCCGATGACTTCATTGCCTTGAGGAGTGGCTACCAGTCTTTATTCCATCGCAACAGAAATTGATTGGCTTCTATATCTTCCCAGTCCATGAGCCGTATCTTCCCAGTCCATGAGCCGTAGCTTCCCAGTCCATGAGCCGTAGCTTCCCAGTCCATGAGCCGTAGCTTCCCAGTCCATGAGCCGTATCTTCCCAGTCCATATGCCGTATCTTCCCAGTCCATATGCCGTATCTTCCCAGTCCATATGCCGTATCTTCCCAGTCCATATACCATGTGGTGTTGATAAGGCCTTAAATTCTCAACCATGAGCCCAAAACTATCATCCACCACCACAGACACGAGGATGCATGTGGTAACAAGACTTTACAAAAAGACTTCCCTTTCACTGGAAGACTTTCACTGCACCAATTATTTAAATTGGTTGAAAGTTAAGCTAAAGCCATGACTCTTACTGAGGATCCCAGCTGGTGACAGTGGAGAGGAAAAACTTCCCCTTAACAGGAAGACTTTCCAAAATAAGTCAACACTGCACCAACTTGTTAAATTATACAATAAGCTAAGGCAATGCCTCATAATGAACATGCATGTAGTGACAGTAGAAAGGAAAAGCTTCCCTTTAACAGGAAGACTTTCAAAAAATAAATAAAATAAATAAAAACTGGTTAAAGTTATGAAAGCTTAAGCAATACCTAATGTTTAGGATACATGTGGTGATGATGGAGAGGAATGACTTCCCTTTAACAGGAAGACTTTCAGAAAAATTACCACTGCACCAATTACATAAATTCATTATAAATAAGCTTAAGCAATGCCTCCTTCGGAGGATCCACGTGGTAACGAGAATGAAAAAACATTCCTTTAACAGAAAGATTTTCCAAAAAAAAGAAAGACTTCCCTTTAACAGGAAGACTTTTAAAGTAAGGTTAACACTAGACCGATTATTTAAATTGGTTAAAAGTTAAGCTAATGCAATGACTCGGACTGAATATACATCTGGTGAGAATGAAGAGGAAAGACTTCCCTTTAACAGGAAGACTTTCCAAAAAAATAAAAAATACCACTCCACCAATTATTTAAATTCATGAAAAGGAAAGTAAGATTAAGCAGAGCCTGCTACTGAGAATGCAAGTGGTGACTGTGGAGAGGAAAAGCTTCCGTTTAACAGAAAGATTTTCAAAAAAAACTTCCCTTTAACAGGAAGACTTTCCAAAAGAACTTAACACTGCACCAATTTAAATTTAAGTTAAACAAGTAAGCTCAGGCAATGCCTCATAATGAACATGCATGCAGTGAGAGTAGAAAGGAAAAACTTCCCTTTAACAGGAAGACTTCCAGAAAAATTTCAACTGCACCAATTATGAAAATGTATTATAAATAAGCTTAAACAATGCCTCCTACTGAGGATCCACGTGGTAAAGAGAATGGAAAAACTTCCCTTTAACAGGAAGACTTTCCAAAAAAAATTAAAAAAAAGCAAACAATGCACCAATTACTTAAATTGGTTAACATTTAAAAAAGCTAAATCAATGCCTCCTATTTAGGATGCATGTAGTGACAGTGAAGAGGATAAACTTCCCTTTAACAGGAAGAACCCTCCAGCAGAACCAGAAGTTAGCTCTGTATGAAAGGCCATCTGTCACTACCCCCGGGGGATTTGAAAGGACAGAATAAAGAGAGACAGAAAAAGGAAAAGAGCTGCTCCAGGCGTGTTAGCATAGGAGAAAAGAGAGTTAGTTGTAGTAAAAGCTCCTTTGGTGGCTTTATCTACGAGAAAAAAAACTGTTATTTGCAACAAAAGGTCCGCCAGTTGCTTAATCTAGAAGAGAAAAAGGGTTAAAAACAAATGTAAACACTGAAGGACAGGTCCCAGTCGATCCTCTCTCGAAGGAAAACATGGAGTTCAGCTGAAAACCTGCAAATAAGAGATGGTGGGTTACAGTGTGAACATTACCTCTGTGACCTTCAACCTGAAGCTCCAGCAGATCTCTCCGTTGTCGTCCAGAAGAAATGAAGTCGCATGACGAAATTGCACGAGGCCACACGTTGTTTTGCCGCAAAAATGTTTCGGTTTTCGCGTTTAAATTAAACGTAAATTAAATTTGTTTGAGTTATTGAATTATTAAAGTATGGACCCTAAATTTCAAACTACATATTAAA
This sequence comes from Brachyrhaphis roseni, assembly GCA_903066815.1. Lineage (NCBI taxonomy): Eukaryota > Metazoa > Chordata > Actinopteri > Cyprinodontiformes > Poeciliidae > Brachyrhaphis > Brachyrhaphis roseni. The sequence goes on from CAEFZY010001922.1 coordinate 2,657, forward strand.
GAAGGTACAAAAAATTTATGTATGTTGAAAAATAAAGACCTCATATTCACCCAAACGCATATCTGATATTCTTTCTCAGCTCATTGACTCTCAGAGAATCAAACCAAACCAGCAAACCAAGAGGCCTAGCGTTGGCCTTCAACAGCGTTAGCATCAGCAGCGTAGCAAAACCCGCAACAGCTCCTACCCTGAGATGTCTTCTGGACCCGCCATTGGAACAGTTCTTTACAGACTTAACAAACCTTTGATGGGTTGGGCGGATCCGCCAGGCACCTTGTAGCGATTCCTCAGCTTGACGGAAGCGATCCTCAGCTTCACTGAAGGGAATCCTCAGCTTGATTGTAGTATATCCATAATCGATCAACTGGTAACCATCCTCAGCTTGATTGCAGAATATCCATAATCGATCAACTGATGCCATTATATCTCCTCAGATGTTTCAGGACGCCAGCAACAAAACGAACCGCCGCTGAGAGGCCATGGTCGGGTCTCTCCTTGTGTGCTGCTCTGTTGAGACACAAAAAATGGCTTCACTTTCTGATTCCAGCTTACGAATCGGGAATGGCTAAAGGGCGATTCCACCTAATTTTTCACAACTTTCTGCATCTTTAATCTACTCTAGTCAAATAACTAGACTACAAATCTACAAACTGGATTATTCTGCTCTAATAATAGAATATTTAAAACCATGTTTGGGATTTGTGAAACTTTAATAGAGGTTGACTTTTTTGCCTCTGGATCACACTAGAATCCAGAAAAACTACACCACCTAGACTCTTTAAACCTGGACTGGATTATTCTGCTTTAATATCAGAATAAAATGCCTTGCGAAAGTATTCAGCCCCCTGGAACTTTTCAACCTTCTGCCGCTTTTCAGGCTTCAAACATTCAAACGTGTTTGGGATTTGTGAAACTTTTTTCTGACTTGTGAAACTGCAATAAAGGTTGATTTCACCACTATTTGGCATCAGTATCACACTAGAACTGCTCCTGTTCCTAAATTACAACTCATAGACTCTTCAAACCTGAACTAAATCAGAAAAAGGTTTCACAAATCACAAACATGGTTTTAAATATTCTGCTATTAGTTGAGAATAATCCAGTACATGTTTGAAGAGTCTAGGAGTTGTAGTTTTGGAATTAGAGCAGTTCTAGTGAGACCGAGATAGAAAAAAAGGACAAAAATAGTCCTTTATTGAAGTTTCACAAATCAGAAAAAGGTTTCACAAATCACAAACATGGTTTTAAATATTCTGCTACTAGTTGAGAATAATCTAGTTCAGGTTTGAAGTAGGTGTTGTCGTTTGGATTTAGAGCAATTCTAGTGTGATCCGTAGGCAAAAAAGTGGTAAAATTAACCTTTATTGTATGTTCACAAATTAGAGAAAGGTTTCACAAAACCCAAACATGGTTTTCAATATTCTGCTATTAGAGCAGAATAATCCAGTCCAAGTTTGAAGTCTCTGGGTGTTGTAGTTTGTTTGGCAAGAGTTGATTAAAGATTACGGAAAAATTAGGTGGAATCGCCCTTTAGCCATTTCCCGAATCGGAAACCAACTTCAGCTTCGTCCAACAACGTCGTCGGTGGAAAAAGACAAACTTAGAATAAGGTTTCTGTAAAATAACTTACCGAATAACCAACGCAGCTATTTCAAACATGGCGCTCCCGCGGCCTGCTTGGCGTCACAGCGGCCATCACTGCAGTACTTCACTGCGGCCTACTCGTAGGTCAAGTACAAGACGCCATGCTAGGATTCGATCAACAATGACACGATTTCAATCGGATCCACAAAAGTTTCAGTCATAAGGCAGGGCGTCCACTCGGATGCCGCGTCTTGGCAGATCCGAAAATATCATTTTTAATCCAGTTCCAAAGTTCATGACTGTCAAACCAACAGTGTCGTGTGTCACTGCGGCCGGGTGCTAGCCGCTACTTTTTTTGAAAAACGCTCACGTGAAGCTGCGTCATATTTCTATCCAGCATGACGCATGCGCGTCACGCTCATTAATAACAAAAATGGCGCCGTTCGCCTCTGTTGCCAGATTTGACATTTTCCAGTCCAAACACAAAGTAAATCTAAACCTGTAAACCTGCACAACTTCAAAGAAACAGTTTGAATCTAAACATGTAATAAAACTCATCTTAATAGCACTACATGTTTTATTCATAATCTATATTTTTTAGAATAATTTAGTCATTAATTTATTAAAACTCTTCTCTCTCCATAGATCTGTCTTTCGATCTGTCTCTAAATAATATGTTTATTCATAAATTGCTTATTTAAAAATGCACAATAAAATTATGTAAAATAACTTTTTCTTTATCTCTGATTAATTTATACAACAACGTGCATACATTTATTCTTTTATAAATAAATACAATAATAAATGAATTATTAGATGGAGGAGAAACAAACCAAACAAAGACATATTTTTTTATTTCCTTTATTTAACCAGGTAAACCCCGTTGAGATCTGGATCTCATTTTCAAGAGGGACATGGGCAGAAGTCTGCAACACACAGCAGCCTGGTTACAAAATAACCACCTGTTACAATAATAAATAGTACATTCGTGGATTTATGCAATATGAAAACAAAGACAAGTATAAAACTTATATAAACGAGAATAATCAAACAGCAAAAGAAAATTTTCATTTATTGAAATACATTGACAATAAAATAATTACATACGAGATAAAAGGAAGAGAAAAACTGAAATAACAAAACGTAAAAAATAAATGAATAAACCAAATGAAAATCAAAGACAAAGAAAACTAGTCCTTAAAATACAAGGCAAAAACAAACAGAATAAATTCCTAAACAATGAAGCAAATGTTGTCAGAATGAGACGTCTTTCTGTTCAGTTGGAGCTACTTTGACTTTCAGGATTACTAAAGGATAGTTTTAATATTTATCTACTTATGAACAAAACATATGAACTGTGGATAAAAATCAATAAACTTGAATATATCCAAAAAAGTTCAGTTATTTTTGTTAACACTGATAATTAGGCTTACTGCATTCATTCACGCATGTTTATACATGACGTATTTGAAAATAAAAACTATTTTATATATTCAGTTGGCTCACTTTTGGGCTATCAAAATATCTCCTCGATTTATTAAGTATTTCATTTTTGTGAGAAACTGAATTTTGGGGTTTCAGAATCAGATATTAACATAAAAGGTTTTAAATGTTCCACTCTGAAGTGAATCTTTATTATCTACCTTGAAGTTGCTTGCAAGTTTCCATAATCAAGAAGAAGAAGAATCGGTTTCACTGTTTAGCTAAATTATTTAAATTAATATTCTTTAAATTCTACTTTAAATTACTGATGCACATTTGGTTTCGCACTTCAAATTTAGAGCTTAATTCAGCGTAGGGAAATGGGTTTTTTTTTTTATATACAAATGCTTTAATTTTGAAAAGCTGCAACCGGATGTGATTTCACGTTTAAATACAGTGACGACCTAAACTTCCGTTACAGTTCAGACAGTTGCAGCAGTACACTCCTCCCAAACAAACAAGCAAGCTAGTGATCTGAAAATGTTGTCTTACATCATCGGGGTGAGTTTTGTTCTCTTTTGCAACATTATTTAACTCGTTTAAGTTCAGCTAACTTCTCAGAGCTAACATTAGCCAACACGCAGTTTTTCCACATAGTCTGCCTCCCCGCAGGAATTTGCGTGACTCATTTCTCCTGTTAAGGGGGAATTAAACTAAGATGACTTTTAGTTGTGACAACGCCCCGCAGGGCTCCTACACAGCCTGTAGCTAATGCTAGCCGGTGGTCTGCTGTCTGACCTTCAGCTGATCCGAGGAGGCTTTGACAGCATCATCAACCTCATCTTCAGGCTGCTGTTCTCCAAGAGGAGACCTGCCATCACCTTGGAGGACCCCAACATCAAATATGCGCTCAGGTTAATTGACAAACAGGTAAAAAAAAAAGAAGAGTGGCCGTTTAGCAACGTCTGCTAATGTCTGCAAACTCTGCTGGTGCGTTCACGTGACAGCTGAAGTGTTTGATCTGATTGTGTTTGTTTGCGTTAGATTGTGAGTCATGACACAAGGAAGTTCCGCTTTGCCCTACCTTCTCCTGAACACGTCCTCGGCCTGCCTATTGGTCAGTATGAGCTCCTAAAACACACACACAATTTAGGCCAAAAGAGTATGTATCAGAGTATTAGAAAGTAGCAATTGGGGAAAGAAACTCACGCACAGTATTCACTTCTTATGACTTTATTTCGACCACTAAGGCAAAATTTTGTGCACAAGTAGTAATTTCTTTTGACAGAGTCCCTCTACCCAAAGATCTGCAACAAGAGTTGCTGTAGGCCTCTTGGCTCTGCTATTATAGATATCCATATAATCTCATAGCATTGGAAAATATATCGGAAATACAACACTGATGTGTGCAGTAGAGGTGGGCGATATGGACTTACATTTTTAGCACGATATTTTGTCATGCTATTGTGATAAGGATACAAGCAACAATAAGAGCCGTTTATTTTTTCCACATACTGCTTGTAATAGGAATGCAAGCACTAACCACACAAAGAAATGTGATTGTATCACTAAACTGCACACGGTACTTATTGACGTTGTAATTGACCAGACTGGAAAAAAAGTAAAACTATCAATCCTGACAATAAGGACTATTTTGGGGTGTTTAAACACCATTAGTTGGAATTTTATTTCATAATATATTCCAATTAATAACAAATTTACTCATGCTAGTGGGCATTTACCTAGTATTAATATTGCAAAGGGCTGTTGGGATTAAATCCCAGTGCAACACTCTGTTGGATGGAGTCTCACTAGAGTAAAGTGCTAATGGTCACAGAGTTTTGAAACCTCCTTCGTTGATCTTTGCAATGTTCTCCAGCAAACCTCTGAGGCCGTCACAGAAAAGCTGTATTTATGCTCAGAAACAAAATAACAGCAGGTGGACTCTTCTCTGATTAGGCAACTTTTAGAGGAAATGATTTTACAGATTCTAAAAAACATTTCCCATTTTCCTTCCGTTACATAAAATTTATTGAAGTGCAAAACATTTTTAAAAGTTGAAGGGTTTCTAACTTTTTCAAGTTTTAGTGGCTTTTCTCAGAATTATAAAAGCTAAATAAAACCGATATCCATCTCTGCTCTCGTCTTCAGGGCAGCACATCTATCTGTCCGCAAAAATAAACGGGCAGCTGGTTGTCCGCCCGTACACGCCCGTCTCCAGCGATGATGACAAAGGCTTTGTGGACCTGGTGGTGAAGGTGAGGTCCAGAAGCAAGTCGCTTCTCTGCCTATGTATTGCATTTCATGAATTTAAATGTCTTCTATCTGCTTTTCTCTAATAGGTTTATTTCAAAAATGTTCATCCTAAATTCCCAGAAGGTGGGAAGATGAGTCAGTATTTGGAGAGCCTCAAGCTCGATGACACAATTGACTTCAGAGGACCCAGCGGTCTTCTCATCTACAAAGGGAAAGGTGAGATCTGCTCGATTTGATACATTTTCACCATCGAAAAAAAATTAAATAAAGGGTTTGGAAAATGTTTGAGTTTCCCATCTTTATATATAAAATAAAACTGGGCAGAAGGTTCTAAAATGTACAGCTCATAAGAGCTTGGAAACATTAAGTTCTTGTTAAGAAAAAAAAAAAGAGCCCCTGCATGCTAAATTAGCCTCACTGCTAACAACTGCTCGTCTTTGGTGTCTGAGAACTGAGCCTGCTGCTGTTTCTGCAGGTGTTTTTGCCATTCAGTCAGATAAGAAGTCTCCAGCTGTGACCAAGACGGCCAAACATGTGGGCATGATCGCTGGAGGAACAGGTGAGTTAGAAAAACTCACATCTGCACCCATCTGCTTCAGAGATGGTATTATGCTGCAACTATTGGTAATTTGAGCTTCTGTTTGCTTTGTCAGCTAATCCTGTGAGTGCAGCTCACTAGATGTTCTATCTCTACAACCACCAGAAATTGATTACGTGAAAATCCCAGCAAATGGGAAGTTTCTGAAATAGTTTAAAAAAGACTGACAAAAACTGTTAAACTGGAGAGGAATTTGAACTTAATTTATGAAGCATAGTTGCCTTTAAACATAGAACATGTTTTCATACTTTCACATGCAACAAATTTGAGGTTCAAAACAAAAGTCATTACATATAGTTGATCTGTTAATATCCTGAAACTCAACTCCTGGTTCTTTAATGTGTGACTGTCAGTTAGTTTAATGTCTAACAGTTTTTCAACAATGATTATTTTTCTATGTAATCATTTACTTGTGGAGCTGATTTGATGCTGCAGAGTTGTAAGGCACTCGTACAGAGGAACTTTCATTTGTGATTCTCACGAGTTCAGATTAATCTGATCAGCTGACTCTTTCAAACAATCGGCTCCATTATTTAGTCACTGATATTTATGTGTAGTTACTAATAACACCAGAGGCTTTTCTGTTCTTTCTGCAGGAATCACCCCCATGCTGCAGCTCATCACTGCCATCATGAAGGATTCTAAGGACCAAACGGTGTGTCATCTGCTGTTTGCCAACCAGGTGAGGTCCACAATTTATCAATAATGTTCTGCACATCTGAAGGGACCGTTGTACAATAACCCAACTCCTGTGTCCACAGAGTGAGAAGGACATCCTGCTGAAAGATGAACTGGATGAGATTCAAGTCAACCATCCAGACCGATTCAAGCTGTGGTACACAGTGGACAGAGCGCCTGAAAGTAAGTCCTGAAGAGTGTTTTACCTGAAATCTCTCAGGTTTAAAAGTGGCGCCATCTAGTGGACATAAATGAGGTTAAAGATTAAGTCAGAAGTATATTTCTTTACAGCTGAACTTTTAAAACTTATTTTTAGTTTGAATCCTCACTTTTTAAAAAAAAAAATATTCAGCTTCAAATGTTGACTTGAAATTGTTGCGGTTCCATGTTTTCACCAGCAGATGTCACTGAAAAATCTTTTCTGTGCTCAGAATGGGAGTACAGCCAGGGCTTCATCAATGAAGACATGGTGAGGCAGCATCTGCCCCCTCCTGCTGATGACACACTCATCCTGATGTGTGGACCTCCACCCATGATCCAGTTTGCCTGCAACCCCAACTTGGACAAAGTGGGCCACTCCCCCAACCGCAGGTTCACCTTCTAGACGTCCGTCCATTTGGAGGAAAAGAGGTTTGGGTGTTTAAGGGCTTTGTTATTGTCTCTGCCCTTAAGGCGCTACAGCAGAGGGATTTCCACAGTTTAAACAATATTTATACAGCTATATTATTGATGCAAAGGAATCGCAGCTAGGACCAAACCACGAGGGAAGAGTTGGATAGGCCAGGAAGTTGGGAATCATGGTGAGATGGGATTTTTAGTTTGGTGTTGAGACATTTGAAAAATGCTGTGGCTTTATGGCTGTTCATCCAGTGCCTTAAAAACATGCAGAACGTTTTTTGTTTAAGGTCATCACTGCTTCATTGCTCTTGAACGCCACCAAGTTGAACATGTACGTTTTTTGCTAAATGTTACCTAAAGTGTAAACCTGGTTGCTTGTATTTAAACATGGAGCATAAAAATCTGTTGCTACTGAAGAAATGTCTGGGGTTGTTTTTGGACAGCAACGTCTCCTACTAGAACAGAAAAAAGAATTTAAACATTTATTTCTTCACTTTTATTACCAAAACAATTCAAATTCAAAGATTTGGATTTAAAAACAGTTCTTTGGTTACAAGTTGCTCACTAAGTGACTTCCTGGTTCACAGTTTTTGGCTTAAAGGGATAGTGCAGGAATTTTAAAATGAACGTATGTTAAACTTTAAGCAGATGCCTCTTTGCCTTTCTCATGACACTACAGTTTTTTTTAACACAGAGGTCTTGTCTTAAAATTACTTCAAGACATCCAACTGCTTAGAGCTTAACAGAAGCTCACTTTTAAAAAGTCAGTACTATCCCTTTAACTTCAATGTAGCTTACAGTGGCACAAATGTTTAATTTTTCTTTGGAGTAGCGATGAGCAGTCACAATTCACTCCTGAAACTACGAGGATTATTTCTTTTAATTTTTTCCTGATTCTCAAAATTTCACTCTATATTGCAGGTAAGACAATGACTGCTCAGAACTACTCCACAGGAAGCTGCTGAACCTACATTATTTATTGTAACAAATCAGCCTCCTCTACTGCAAACAAAATAACTAGTTTCAGTTCATGCATATTGTGAGAAACCTCAATAAATACAGTATGGAGACTAAATACTTTGGTCAGATGTAATCTGCTTCTCAGGAGGAGTTGAGAGCTTCTGTTTTGTCCTCAGAGGGACAAATTGAGATCACCTGGAACAGCTCATCCTCCTTCAGCATGCTCTGAAACACAAACAGGAAGTAACATTTCACATTTCCAGTGAATATGGAGACGTTACACTAGCATATCAGCTAGGCCTCATACCGTCAGGTTGTTGATTCCCTGTGAAAACGCTCCAATCTCTCTGACTGTTCCTTCAGAATCCTCCATCTACATGGAAAAGGAGACATGGCTCAGATTTTACTTAGTAAACCTAATCTAAAATGACTTACAGTGGAAACTCCTCTCTACCTGTTCCAAGTGGTCCAGAGTTTCTTCGTAGATATGAACATTTCCCTGGAAGCTGCTGCTCTTCGGCATCTCCACGTTCATAGGACAGATGTAATCCTCTCCGTCGTCATGACGTTTCCTCCTCAGAGAGCCAAAACCACCAAAAGATGAACGTCTTGGCTGAAACAAACAGAAGTTCTGCAAGTGCAATTTTTCCAAAAAGACATTAAACCACAGAAGCAGATTTGCAGAGTGATTAATTAATTACCTTAACCTTAGCGGCTGCCGTGAGGACGCTGTAATCTGGGTTTTCCAGACATTCCTGTTTGAGGCGCTGCGCCTCTGAGCCGACCAGCAGGTGGAAGTGTGTGGCCAGGTGGCGTCTCAGCAGGGTTTTACTGGGAGGAATGTTGAGCAGAAGGGCGAGCGCTTCCACGTTGAATCGAGGCTCCAACACCTTCGAAACACACAAAGCAGTTAGTCGATTCGATTCTGGAGGTTTCTGACTAAAAACACTCATCAGGTTTTCACCATCAGTCCTCCATGAACTCCGCTCCCTCTAAGGTTGGGTGCGTATTCTGCCAGATCCACGGAGCGCAGCCACTCCATCACTCTGTGGTTGGTCCACCGAGAGATCTCAGCCGGCGTGATGTTGCTCTGCACAAACAAAATGAAACTTTAGAAAGCATCAGCTGTGAATCAGAGCAGAAATGTCAGGTTTTGTAATACCTCATCAGAAGGGCGGCGCCTCAGACAGTTGGGTTCATAGGAGTTCAGACGCAGGACCTGGATGGCTCTCTTGATGCTGAGGTGATGAAGAACACTCCCGACCTTCAGAGACAGCAGGTCTTCCTACGAAGGACGAAGAAACAGCAGCAAAGTCATAACATCTTCATTCTTTTATTTCTTTACAATCAAATTCTACAAATGACCAAACTATTTGATTCAGGTGTTTTAAAGCAGAGAATGGAGTTTGAGTACTAGAGAAAAATCGTTCTATTATCCAAACTTGTTGAGAACTTTATAAAAAGCTCCCAGCTCACCACTGTCATGTAGTGCAACATGCGTCCATCAACTCGGGCTTCATCGAAGTTGCTCTTGTACTGTGGGAGGCCAATGTCATCCAGCCATCCTGAAAAATAAAACATCAGTGCAGAAACTAAACCCGCTGCTGGAGACAGCAGGTCTGCTCTGAAACATCATCACTCACTGGTGACCCAGTTGTGGTCCAGTTTGCCCTGAAGGTCATCGCCCTCTGAGCCAAGAGCCTGCAGGGCAAGCTGCAGCTTCTTCCTGTGGAGAGGCAGCTTCATTCCCAACTCCTAACAGGGAAAACAGGAAGAGATTCAGAGTAAATCTACTTAAAGTGAATCACATCCTGTTTATCTCTAAATAAATGAATAAAATACATGAAACTTACAACAGTATGATTTTAAACCTTATTAAACAAGTGAAGCTGTAATTTGTGAACAGGAAACTACTCCCACCTTCTCCAGATCATGTTGTGATGCCTGCAGTAATGTTTGTCCTGATTTGACCCAGTTCTGACCCTGAGCTGAGTACAAGCCGAGGCCCTGCTCCTGTAGCCAGGCACAAACATCCTCTTTCCTCCACCGAGAGAAAGGAACGTCAAAGGTCCTGAACACAGACACACAACTCTGTTAGTCATTTCAGCAGGAAAACCCATCCATTATCAGCAAATTAAATCAAAACTATCATTCACACAAAATGGTGCAGATGGGGACAATGATTAAAATTTAAAAATAAATGGACAAAGTAAAATAATTCATGTCAGTTGGGTCTTTTTATTTACCACCCTATTACTTTATTTTAATCTATTAGACCAGGCTTAATATTTGTAGCTATTCTATATGCTGAATATGTATAGCATGTAGCCAGCATGATGTCAGAAATAAACTAAAATGAGTTTGTAACTCTTAGGTTGCGTACAGCCAGGTCGCTTTCATCTGAAGTGAACGTCATTCATGCCAGACAAACGTCGCTATTCTGTGTCCTGATTCTTGCAAACAGGAAGAAAAACAACAACCATGGCGGACATTAATGAGGATTAAATTGCTAATGTGCTGGCTCTGGTTGGATAACAACTCTAAAAATAATAAGATACGCTCCACTATTAGTATCCATGTTTACTTCTGTAGTCGCTGACACTTCTTCTTCATGGCGCTCTACAATTGGCATTACTGCGCCCTCTACTGCACATGTAGCACACTGTCAGGTTGTTTGCAGTTCACATACAAGTTGCATATATTTGGACACAATCTGATTTCACAAAAAAATTGGAATTGAGCATTAAAGCCTGCAGTGTTAATGTAGCATTAGTTTGGTATGATCTAACTAAATGACCTCAATAAAAGTACAGAATTGTTTTATTTTTCCACAAATTGTAAACAGTATTTAATTGGTTTAATTAGGTTTGACTTCTTTGATTTATTTTAGACCTAATTTGACCTAATCAAGAAAGTTATTTCCATGAGTTATTATTTTACTGTTGTATTTATGGTATTTAACAGCTGAGTGTTAAATGTACATGTGAAGTAAAACGAATTAAGAACAGAAAATATACCAACAGAAAGCAGGTATGTATCAAATGAAATATTGACAGATTAATTACTGCCTCTGATCAAACAGTTGGTATAAATAATTATTGCAAATCTCAACTTACTTGTGTTTTGAGTCGCGTGACCAGCCGAGCCGAGGCCCAGCTGTGGCTCTGACTCCGCCCCTCCTGAACTCCGTCTCAGCTTCATCGTCCAGGTTAAACGAGGTGGAGTGGCTTCTCTTTAGCCTGCAAGAGACGCACGTTTAAACACACAAACTCTGAGTCCAACCAAAGATCACACTATACACCAAGCTTTACCTGCCAAAGAATTTCCTAAACCCGCTCGACTTCTTCTTGGCTTCTGGAGACGATGGAAGAGGAGCCGCGTCGCGGGGTTTCTGTGGAGGAACACCAGCGAGGTCGAGGTGATCTGTGCCTTTACGTTCAGTCTCAGCTGTCAAAGATAAAGCAAGGTACACAAGATCAGAGTTCGATTCATTTAACCTCACAAAATAACATTTAAATACATGCATTTTGTTCCGACGTTTGCAAAATACTAGGGATTTCTTCAACTGATTTGCTGTCATGTAGAAAAAAAAACCAATATGTTGTCTCTATCGTCACTGCAGAATCTATTTTAGGTATCGTTCTTAATTAATAATGACACTATGTGCATTCAGTGGTACTCCAAGTACAGTATCAGTTAAGAAACGATAAAAGTGATAAAAAAAATTAAAAAAAAGTTCTGTTCACCCAGGTTGGGGGAGCTGGCCATCTGTTTGCCGCCACGCAGCTTAAAAAAGCCACGGCCAAATGAAGCACGAACTTTCTTGCTGCCAAAATTTCCATCACTTGTGTTCCCCTTAGGAGAGAAAGCAGTTCCTGATTTGTTCTTAACCTAAAAGAAGAAGAAAAAACAACCACTAGATGGCAGCAGAGGTACTTGCAGGACAGCTGGAGAATGAAAGCTCAATAAAATATTAATTAAAAAAAATATATATGTATATATATATATATATATAGCACTCTCTGCTGTTCAGGTGGTTTTACCTGCTCAGTGCTGCCAGTTACAGCTGAACCGTCACCATGTGAATCATCTGAGGAGCTGGAAAAAAAAAAAATCAAACATCAGTCAGAAACAACATAAAGACGTTCAAACATCTAGTAAAATACTAACAAATGGGAACAGAAGGAAAATGCAGTATCATGGATAAAGTTCTACTTTCCACAAGGACAACTGAGCTACGGTGAAAATCTAAAGATGGCGACGTTCATGTTTCAGTTGCTGATTTTTTTTAAAACAGAAAATGACAGAAATCACCAGAGTGAGGATGCAAACATTTCATTAGGCCAAATGATCAACAGCAGGTTCTGCTAGTGGGCTCATATAAACAATCAGTTCAAGTATAATCACATGGTTTTTGGTACTGGTACAAACTTAACCTAAAAGTTTTCACTCTTGCAATTTTCCACTTTTACTTGTTTAACAACTAAAAACTTAAATGTATTGGAATTGTATGTGGAACACTAACCCAAAATAAAACTGAGGTTTAGTTAAAATTTTTTTTGAAAAGATGGCTTTTGGATTAATTTAAAAACAAAATGGTTGTTTATCAAATGACTCATCTAAATTCTTGTCAAGTTAGTATATAAGGAAAACAGAAACTACTATCTTATAAACATTTCTAATATTTATTATAATAAATACTGTTTAATAACCATTTCTAAGCATTAAAAGATCATCAACTTGTCAAGTAACAGACATTTTCAGACTTAAAAGAGTAGTCGCCCCCTGCTGCCCGTCCGATGAAATGCACGGCTAGGTTCCGTTTGCACATTATGTTCAAGTTGTGAATGACTATCGCTACTAAAACAGTGAAACTTAACATGTCCCAAAGCATAGTGACTCAAAAATGTTCCAAAGCAAATGGAGAAGAAAACAGGACAAATTAATAATAATAAGTTAGGGAGCAGTAAAGTTCAGTCAATTTATGTCTTAAATTAGTTTTACCTTTGTGCTGCTTGCAGCTGTCGTTCTCTGTCCAGTTCATTCATTTCAGAGAGCACTGCTATGCATGGTATGGACTGAAAAAACAGGAGAAAAAAATGATTAATTTATAACAGAAGCTCTGAACTCTTCAGGGAGACCATTTCAGAGTGGGAGGCCGAGGTTGGAGCTTTTCTAAAGGAAGTTTCCAGTCTGGGGTTCATCCTGTGTCAGCTGTTTGGACAGAGTTGTGTTTACCTCATCGCAGCTCCTTCCTGCCTCCCCCTCAAGCTCCAGGGTGACCTGATCCACCTCCATGGACAGAGAAAGCGAGGGATCATCTGTTATATCAGCATAGTCGTCTTCTTTCAGCTTCTCTGTGAGAGAGCAGTTCATACAGTCATGCACTGAACCACAAAGACAGCTATAATCTCCTTTCAGAGCTTAGTCATCCTTTAAGGCTCTAAAAACCTCAAAGAAAAAAGCACTGCAGTCAAATATAGTTTTACTGATTGGGTCTAACATCATGGTGGGTTTGTTTGCACTTTATGAGTAATATCTGCAGAGTGAACAATCCTCTCACCTCTGACCAGCTCCTGTACTCTCCTGCACTTCGTCAGTGATTCCTCCAGCTCTTTAATCCTTCTCTCCTGCAGACAGACAAAAGCTGAAGTCATGACGCATCTGGGAGGCTGGAGCAGCTGCTGAGCTGCTGACATGCTGCTCTGTACCTTCTCATCGTTCTCTGACGTCAGCAGCTCCAACACCCTCTTCATTTTCAGCATCTCTGTATCTGGAAAGATGAAAAAACAAAAGTTTTGCTCTGGAAGTTAAGCTCCAACTCCGTGTGGCTTTCAAGGAGCCAATAAAAACAAGAAATAATGAAGTCAACAGGGACTCAGGTTGCAGGGTTCTTATTTCAGCCTGGACCAGTCAGTCAAATCTTTCCAGTCTCGAGTTTCCAGACTAACCAGTTCTTTAGGTCCAATTTTTAAAGTATAAATCCCAAAGTTCACCATTTAGTTATGACATATATGAGCAGATGAATAAATAAAAGAAGGATTCTTCATAAAAATAAATATATATACGTTTACAACCCTGACAATCCTCTTTATGAGACCGTCTTCAGAAACCAGTGTCTTCAGTCAGAGGCTTCCTTAAATTCACTGTAACACAAACTGCTACAAGATTCATTACAATAACTCGTTGAGGAATTTGAACTAATATCAGTTACGACAACATTTAATTTCCCTTTGGGATAAATGAAGTGTTTTTGAATTTTAATTTAAATCAATGGATGAATTCATAAATAAATAGAGGGACTGGGGAACATCTCGCTTCTCGAATGTTGGCAAATATTTCTTAGTTGCTCCATGAACTGGTAGATTTAACTGCTATTGAACAAGGAAATCCCTCCCTCATTAATTTTTTCACATTAATGGATAATTGTTTGTCAAAAACATTGAGTTTAAGTAACTTCCCACTCCCACCTGAAGGTGGCAGTATTTCTTCTTTCTACTACATAGCCGTCTATGTTTCTTCCTCTATATCAATAATTTGGAAGGGGTTTTAATGAGGAAAACATATTGTAAAATTCCTTGCAAATATTTCTAAAGCAGTCCCACAAAATCAGTGATTTTGACTACAAAAAAAAAAAAAAAAATCAGAAATAATCGCAAAATTCTGGAGGAGCCAACTAGAGGATTCCTTCAGGACTTTCCGTCAGTTCAACATGTAAACAAAGATGTTCACCAACTCCAGGGAATATAAAAAGTATTTTTGGTGTTCAAATGATTCTTGAGAAATACTTTCCAAAGCAGTAGTCACAGAGAAATCCTAACAAAAACCTACAGAGACAGAACAATGTATTTGGAATGAGATGAGGACCAATTCACAACAAGACATGAAATTAGTTTAACTGTAATTAATACAGAAAATAGATGACACTCTGTGGATGCTGTGGCTGTAAGAATTTTTCCCCCAAGTGTTAAAGGGCAAGAAATGAAAAAAGAAACAAGGAATTCAGATTGTTGTGAAAACATTTCACACCTCTTTCTACCCCCGTGATTTTGTTGTGGGTCTCTCCCTTCAGCGTCCTCAGCTCATGGTCTTGCTCCTCCAGATGCCTCTGCAGATCCTGCATCTCCTCCTGGACAGAGTCATGGTCAAAATGATTCAAACTGCAGCAACAGGAACTTGAAAAAGAGTCACATCTGAAAAGACATGAACCAGGCGGTTTGTTCCATTTTTCATCGTTTCTGACTGAGACCGAGCCAGGACAGCAGCATGTTCAACTTGTATACATTGATCTTAAAAACTGTCCAGAAATCAGCCCTTCAGTTAACCGAGTTAGAATCACACATATGAAAAGTGGATAAGTTAGTATTTTAATTTGTGATACCGACAGCATTCAGTGCAAACTTATGCAATTCACTGTATCAAACTGGTAAAACATGCAGAAAATTGAAAATGAATTACTTCTATCCAAAAGATTAATGCTCAGAAAATTCAAGCAGCACTCATTGAGGCACTTACAAAAGTGTGATGAAAGTCAGGAAAGCAGTGTTCAGCAGGTGAGAAGTAGGAGCTTTTAGAAAGAAGGAACGGGCTGGAGATTAAACCTTCACCTCATCTCCAGTGAAGAGCTTTGAGTTCCACTTTGGATGCTTAAAAGGTAAGCAGGTTGCAGAAAGACATTAACAAAATGAAAGATGAAAATCAGGAGAAAAGTTAAGAGCTCAAGAACGAATTAATTAGCAGAGATAATTAGATGGGAGTAAGTTATGGTTGTTAAAAAATAAACACTCACTTTGGCTCCTTTTAGTTTCTTCTCACACTGCAGTCTTTCATTCTCCATGTCCGTCAGCCTGAACCTCAGGTCTGTCACTTCCTGGTACAAACCCTAAGGAGGGAAAATAAAGATTAAATTATTAATAAACAGACACAAAGCACCACATGCAGATACTATTTAGAGAAGCTTGATTTTAGTATTAAGCAATAAAACAAACATAAAAAAGAGGTGCAAAGGAGTGACATGAGACTTAAGTTTTCAAACCAAAATTCAAAAACTTCTTCCTGGCAGAAAAGCCAAATTTCAGTTTTATTTCTAACTAGAATGGATTTTAACACAGCAGTTAAAGTTTATTTGTTTTGCACATTTCAGCAATACAGTAATTCAAAATGCTTTATATGATTAAAAAAACACCAAAAAAAAAAAAAACTGGAGTGGCAAAATAAAGCAGTAAGTGAAGGTTGGACTAGAATTAATCTATGTTCCAGTTATTAATTAAAGACAAGTTTACAAAGGCTGACTTTGAAACTATCTTTATCTGTCTCTGAAAATTCAGGTCCGTCACTACACCCACGGTTTGAGCCTGATCACTAGTTTCTATTTGTAAAACTGTTTCTGCAAGTTTCACCAACTGAAGTTTAAGACCTTTTGATTTTAGTCTGATTTTTGATAACTTTTTTCTCGTTTGTGTTGCTGATGTGAACAAATCTGCCTTTTTATGGCAACGGTATGAGCGAGCTATTCTATGCAATGTGTGTCTGACAGGTAATTCAACATGATGATTGTAGGAGTTTAATTTAAAGTGGTGATAGAAAGAAAAATAAACATTCATAGATGAGTAAACGGTCTATGTGTTCTTTGTGCTTTTAGAGTCTTAAAAAAACCACACATTCTATCCCAGGCAGTAAAAGGACATGATGGAAACTCTTACTTTTACTCTGGAAAGCTGAAATCTGAGTGGGAGGATGGGGGTGGGGGGATTCTGTCAGGAAACAGCTGCTCGATTAAGAAGGGAGTTTGGGCCTCCTTTCTGACCCCCTAAAAAAGTTCAACCAACACCACATGACCGATCCGAGTCCTCAAGCCGAGCGAGACGGACCTTTGTGACTCTAAAAACAATGACTGAACGGACTGGACGGCCGCCAGGATTCATAGTGCAGGTGCAACTTCAAAAGATATCTGCTCCATTTCACAGCCACTAAAAGTACATTTTCAAAGAGCGGATGGGGGGCGTCTTACTTCATTGCCCCTGTGATCTCTCTCCAAAGTGGCCAGCTTCAGCTTCAGACTCGACACCTCGGTCATCAGCTCCAGCTTCTGGGTCTCCAAAGCCGTCCGGTTTAGCAGCTCCTGAGGATCAGTACGGATGGTCAGTAAAGCAGCACAGCCTTTTCTAAAACAGTCACAGCTTTTATTTTCTACATTTAAAGAAGGCAGCGGCCTCACCTGCTGAAGCAGCTCCTCTGCAGCATTCAGCTTCTCCCGATGAAGCTCCAGACTTTTATCCAAGTCCCGGATCTTTTCTCCCTGCACCTCCACCTGGTCTGTCAAGACACTGACCTGCAGTAACGACAACTTTAATTGTCGTTACTGCAATTAAAGTTGTTTAAAATTTTAAAATTATGGAGCTTAACCTGACTTAATCCCAAAATTAAGAACCCTAAAACTGAGATTTGCAATCTAATGAACCGTTTAAGCAGTTCTAGCAAATCCTAGAGCAGCAAACTACCGAAAACAGAAAAAACTTGTTTGTTAGTTGGCGAAACACTGCAGAAACACACAGTCTTGTCAAGTATTTTTAGTCTCATTTTTAGTGCAAATATCTTAATACACTTCAAATGATAAAAAATAACTTACAATTACCTTTTTAGCAAGATATAGGAGCTTGTTTTAAGTAAATCATTCCTTAATATTGATGAAAAGGTTCTAGATCCATTGGCAGATCATTTCACTTATAACGTGGGGAAATTGTCTTGTTATAATAAATTTAACTGCCAATGTGACTGGTACCTTTTCATCAATATCAAGTACTAAAAATAATTGGTAAGATTTAGTGTTTTTGCAGTGAAAAGAAAGAATAAAACAATTACAGGTTTATGTGACACTGGGAAATTGGAGAACCACAATTATGTGTTTCCTTTTAAAATTTGCATTATGATTAGGGTTAATGAAAACTCTACATTATAGAGATAAATTTAAAAAACACCTGACTTTCTAAGCCTTATGGTATGAATGAAAACTCTACGGACTTGTTTTTTCCATATTTGCAGAAAAATTAACAAATATGAAGGAAAGATGATGGAATAAATGAAGGATATAATTATTGTGGTAGTGTATCATATCGAGCCAGTATACCATTACTTCATGCATAGCAGCTTGAAATTATATCTATTATTACCACTATAATAGTTAAATTTTTGTCTTTTTTTAAGTATTTCATGCCTAAATTTGTACATACATCTAAAATGTTGTCCCTTTCCCACCAGAAAACTTAAACAATGCCCTTCTTGGCTCAGCTAACTACACAGTAAATTTATACAATCAAACCAAATTGGATATTTATTACCAATTGTTGTGTTTTGCAGCAATGAATGGAAGTTTTTTGTTCTTCACAAACCTGCAGAATAAGACACTCTTTGTCACTCTCCAGCCGTGAAAGACGTTCTTGGTAGACGGCCTCAGAGCCATGGACGTTGGTCTGACAGAAACAGAACAGGCTATCATTTCTACTGTTTGTCACAAAGGAAGCCAAAGTTCATATTTCATACGAATCAACAAAGAATGGGTGAATATCAAGGGCATAATTATTTTAGAAAGAGCATAAAGTTGTTAATTTTTATCATTCTACGCCACAACAAAAAGCCTGAAAAAGCAGCAAGCAAAATCTCAGTTTACAAAAACAGAATCTCACTACTGGTCTGATATGCTGAGATGAATGCACTGTCTTTATTTTATTCTGTCTTCATCTCAGCCTACAGCAAATACGATGACTTGCTAAGATTTGGGCCAATAAAAAACCTCTGAGGATTCTTTGATTGCATGTTTCAGGCCACTGTGAATCATTCAGTATGCTATCTAAACATCTAAAAAATCCATTGATGATATAAATGTCATTAATGTGTTGATGACATTTATGCATATTAAACTGTTAGGTTAAATATGCAATTAAACCTGACAGTAAATTAAATTATGGAAATTCTCCAAATGTTTTGGTACACCAAGGCGAGTCTTTCAATGATAAATCTGAGGTCTCATCTTAATCTTTTCAGGAAAAAAGATTAAGATACAAATGATTAAGATTCCTGGGTTTTGGCTCAAACCCAAATTCAATAAGAACCAAATTCTTCAGCTGTTTTATACATTTGATTAACAATCAAAGTTCCAACTTGGTTTTCAGGCCAAAATTCAAAGTTATTACAAAGTTCTCCATCATATTTCAGAGCATTTTCAGAGTGGAAATATGAAAGTAGATCAGGATTTAGATATGGAAACTTGAAGTAAAGTTTTAAGAAGTAGGAAAGGACAAACAGATGGATAAGAAACAAATGGCTGGAAACTACTGCCAGGTAATAAACAAAGTTGGTTCTCAAACCTCTTACACCTCAACTTCACCTGTTCTGCATGTTTGGTGACACAAATTAGTGAGTAATGAAGATAATGAAGATATTAAACCGTGATGCACACCTCTAGCAGTTTCCACAGCTCAAAGCTTAAACATTACTGTACTTATTGTCAAGTCATGATGTCAAGCATCCTCCTCTTGCAGAAAAATAAATATTTATATATGTTCTGCTTCATAATTATCTCTTGCTTGACTACATTTTTAAAGAGACAAATCATTTTAATCCATACACTGAGTTTTGGCCACTGCTGTGTGCCGATACACATTTTTCTACACTTTTTTTCCCCCCCCATACTTATCTGGGTCTGAAAATGTACTTTAAATTCATACATTTCCATATTGAATCAGAATGCTACAGTCTCTGTAAGACATTATTCATCTTTCCTCCTCCGTGTTATATCAGAACCAGTCAGGCCTCTGTGACGATAGCAGCTGAAATCACTCCATCTTTCACAGAGTCATTAAAGCAGTGGGAATGAAGTGGCTCCAGTGGTTTAAACACAGACATCAATTACAGCTTTGGAAGCCTCCAGGTCGTAAAAATCCCTCTCTTTCTCTTACTGTCCGTCCGTGCAGCCACTCTGCCAGCCCCTCTGCGGTGGAATCTGGGATCTGACAGCGCAGGTTGTCCCGCTCCTCGTTGTCCATCAGCTCCAGCGCGGCTCTGAGGTCCTCCAGCAGGTGAAGCACGCGGAAGCCACCCAGGAAGGGAGACGTGGGCGACTGGCAGTCAAACAGCCCGTTGGAGTAATCAATGGCCTTGGAGCCTTCAGGAGCAGACAGAAGAGTTAAGAGGCAGGCTAAGTTTATTTCTGATGAGTCAGAAAAGAAAAAGAAAAAGCGATGACGGAACTAGAAGTGATTGAAATCGGGGTGAAAACCCTAAATGAGAATCAAATGTGTTCCCAGACGCATTAAAGCTGCACTTTAACTTTTCAGAAAGATTTATGACAGAGAACACTTTTAATGTTAATCTGTGGGAGGAGAGAGCAGATGATAAAGAAATAAAGCTTTTTACGCAACTGGGTTTTTACTTCTGTTTCCAAAATGTGCCGATTTTATAAGGTAACAAAGCGGAGAACTGCCTCATGTCCATTAAACCCACGTCACATGATGAAGTAAACAAGCTTTGTTGTGTCCCTATTAATCTGAATGGTTTCCTTTAGAGAGCTCTATGACTAAAACTGGATTTAAATGATGGCAAATGCAGATAAAGGCTTGAACTTTACTAAAACAATATAACTCTGGACTGAGTGCATTTCCAATTTATATAAAAAGAGATTCAATGCTAAGATGGTCAGTGCTTTCATTTGGAACTAATTGACCAGGAAAATAATATTTGAAAACATTACTATCTTGGGGTTAAAGCTATTTTAAATGAATCAGTTACATTTTTTTTTAGTTCTAACCCTCGCTATCAGTTTTCTTTAAGGTACGATACATTTTTGTTTGCTTTTGAAAATATATTACAGCATATCTTCACATAAGATATGATCCTGTACTGCTTACAGTAAGATAGTATCCATTATCTTAAATTTTTTTCACTTTGTGACATTTCAACCATCAATCAAAATGTAATCTATTTGCATTTTATGATTACTTTATCCTCATTTTACCATTAGAGGAAATTCCTAGAAATGTTTCCACCAAAGTGCATTAAGTCTTTGGTGAAACAGGGGGAAAAAAAAGCTTTAAAATGTCAAATGACTATTTTGTTAATTGCAAGCTGGGGTAGGATATGGCAAATATATAGTAATATTTAGGCCACATTTTGCCCACAGACATTATTGCGATAAACGATAATATTGTTGCTTGAGACCGTTTTCAAGTAATATAAAGGGAATAATGGCAAAATAATACGGTAATAATAATGCAAGAACCCATTATCAAAGATCAATAAAATTTTAATTCTAATGAACATTTAACACTGTGACTGGAAAATATGTTAAATATCCAAAAAAAAAAAAACAACAGAAATAAATAAAATGAATAATAATATCTGAATAAACAAAACTATCTTTAAAAAAAAAAGAAGCAATTATTGCTTATTGCCACAGGCCTACTGGTGTTTTATTTTGATATCATCCTTTTCCTAATTGAGCAACTCAAATTACAGCTTAAGCTCCGTAATTATTGTTCATTATATTCTTACTTCAGAATAAAGCAAATAATCAATATTCTCCATTTCTGCATTGTTTCTAATTCTGTCTGCTTCGTATGCATCTGCCTTATGACTTTACCAGAACACACATTGTTCCCATCATGCATCTCTGTCGGCTCCATGCCATCCGTCATCCGTCTTAAATGTCAGCTGTAATCAAGATCTCCCAGATTAACAATGAGGGAGCCGAATAAACAAATGAATACTAAAATATTCAGACAATCACAGCGGCAAGGAGGTGAGGCTCGATGATGGCTGCGGTTTCTGTGGAAACGGGAGAGACCGGTGGGTGTCATGTGATCAGCCGTCGCGCTCCCATTGGAAAGGTCAGCGCTATAATTACACACATCAGCGGAAAAGTGGGGACTGTAAATCTGTAGGCTGGTCCGCTCATCTGCAGCAGTGGAAGTATACCGAGCAAGAGCCAAAAGTTCATATTCCAAACTCAGAGCTTGAATAGTCATCAGCTTCCACCAATGCAGGGACGACGGAAACTTCCTGTAATCTCTCTCATGCAGTGATGCGGGGATCCAGAGGCAGTTTCAGACAAATTCAAAACGCCTCCATTTTCACAAACTCATTATTAAAGCAACCGTAGGAGAAATAGGAGGACAACGAGTTACAGTTAAGTAGAGAGTGGCCTTTGCAGCCTGCAGTTTAATGTCTTCCAGATGGGAGCAGACCCCATAGCACGTTCTGCCCACTTAAATAAAAGCTCGTGTTTAGAGGGGTTACCTGCAATGATCCCATCCATCTGCTCCAGGGCCGCAGCCAACATCTCACTAGCGTCTGACATCATCTTCTGTTCAACGAATCTGAAAGAGGAAGAGGGGAAGATTTAAGCTCAGCTTCAAACCAGCAACTGCACAAATGCAATTTTCAGCTTTATTAGCAGATGTGACCTGATAATAAATCTAAGAATAAAAGGAAAAGTATTGTTAGAGTTCATCTTCTGTGTTCTGGAAGCTTCAGTAAACAGTAGGGCAGTAGGGCGGGTCAGGCTGCCCTGCAGCGTCAAGTCAAAAAGTTAAACGTTCATCTTGTTGCATAAATAACTTTACCAAATTCATACAACTAAGTAGCAGCTAAGTAGGGCCAAACAATAACAGGTGGACTATAATAAATCAAAATATGAAAAAGTTCAATTACTTCAGTAAATGTTTTAAACATTAAAACTTACATTCATTACACACAGTGGTATATTCCAAGCAATATGTAGGTTTATTTTTGATATATAAAGCTTTCAAGTAATGAAAACCCATAGTTCAATTTATGTAAACATTTAAATATTACATTAGCCCAATATAAAAATGATTTTTTAATGTTGCAGCCATGCACAATCATAGGGAAGGACTGTCTAGTAGATAGTCACTGCAATCCTCCTCAAGGGAGTTAAGCTTTTAAAAGCTCACTAATGAAAACACTGTTTAGAGTGTTATGTGCAGGAATATTTATGAAAAATTAAGTGGAAGAAAAAAAAAAATGTGTTCAACACTTGGGCTAAAACTGTCACATTTTGCCATGTTAAGCCACTCCTGCAACAGCAACAAGTAACAAAGAGGATGATGGGATTTTTGTATTATTTTCTGTGAAACTGAATTTTGATTTTTCATAATCATCCAAATTAACAGAAAAACACTTGAAAAATGACCCTTAGAGGCACTTACCCAGCTGGTCTTAATTAAAACCAAAAACCACAGCAGCAATTACACTTTCTACAGATCTCTGCTAAACAACAACAACCACAAATCTGCAGTCATGTGTATCAGTAATCAGAGCGTAATAATGAGAGCGCTCCGCTATACCATGTCAGGCCTCAGCAACACTGTGAGAATACAGACTGGAAGTCGTTCAGAAGGATGTTTTGAGCCGCTACGTGAGGAAAAACAGGAAAGACGAGCCACTTCCGTCGAGTGGGGGGAGAATAATGAGCAAATTACTCACATGAAGTCCTTAAAACTGTAATCTTAACTGCAGCATGAAGCAAATCCATGAGAAAATCTAACAATTTTGCTGAGCTGATTATGAGAAACAAGTCCGTCATGTTGATTTGCAATGATTAGATGTATTCTTTTTCTTAATTTGCATTAAATAAAAAGAGAAACTGCATTATCAGGAATGGTACGTCAGCTTGGTACAGGGTCTCATTCTTCTCCCAAACTGTATCTAATTAACCCTGCAGTCCTTTCAGCCTCAGAGACAAAAACAAAGTGATCTCCACTCCAGGATTTATTACCCAGCAGGCTGCGTTTCCGGTGCTGCTATCAGGAATAAAAGTACTATTCTCCAGGGGTCTCCAGTCTTACAGCGTTGGCATGATCGGCATCTCAAACCTCCATAACGAAGCTGGACAGCATCCCCATGACTGCTCAACACGTATCACATGTCTTTCTGTAGCTAAAGTGAGCCACTCATCACTTCCAGCAAAATGTGATTTGCAGAAATGGAGACGGTGTGAAGTACGCACAGCGCCAGGACGCAACAGGAGGGAGGAAGGGGGCTGGAGCAGCGGCTCTGCTTCATTTCCTCCATCTCTGGGGTCACCAGGTCAGAACCCTCAGGGTACCAAATGAGCATTAGGAGTGTAATTAAACCAATGACCTCAATATATGAACTTTTAAGGCTTCCTTTAAGCACACAGGCAAAGAAATCTCTTTCTGTTCACGTTGATTTAGATTTGCAGCATCCACAGCAAACAAATTACTGAGAAATAACAGAAAACAACTTGCTTTTCTATTTAACTTTAACGATGCCCTGAGGAGTTCAGGTTAAGGAGTCCCACAGACGGACATCTTACTGAAGTATTTCCGTAGTTTAATGGGAATCATTCATTCTCAATGCAGGAGCTTTATTTATTTAGCTGTTGAGAAAAACCTACAGTCTAATAATACATGAATACTGAAAATAAAATATCTTGTTGCGCGGATTCAGCATGGTGAACAGATCAGTAAAGATGAAATTTAATCAGCTCCAAGGCAAAGTCGGGATTGTCTTCAGAAAAAGAAAAGGCTTTCATGAGAAATCCCCTTTAGCATTTTACAGATAGACTCTTAATAGCCCACATGGAAGTAATTTCAGGATAATATCCTGGAAAACTGAAATCCAATAAGCAGCCGTCTCTGTAGCATAAAGTTCCCACGTTTAGCCCTTCAACCACTACTGGGACCCCATGTGAGGGTGAAGAAATCCCCCACATTGACATCACAGCTAGTGGTGACGGCTACGGTTCCGTTAAAATAACTAAAGAGCTGTTCTAATTTCTAATGTCCGTTGATTAGTGTCTAGGAAACTTTAATCAAATTTGCATGACTTTGTGTTCCCTTAGGGTATAAATAAAGTGTGACACAAAGACTCCTAAGCAGAAGGAGGGAACCAATAGCTTGTCTTGGCAAAAAATACAAAACGGTTTTAAATAAGATAATAGCACCATTATAACGGTAGCCTGACACAGAGGAGAAGCTTGTTTACATAACTTTTGCTAAATCAATTAAAACATGACTCGTGATGCAATTTTTTACAGAAAATAAGATTTTAGCTGAAAATCTGTCAGACTTTCTGGTGAAGTCTATTTAACTGTTTATTAAAGTTGATTAGACTTCATTTTCCCCCTGGGTTTTAAGCATCACATGACACAAAAGCAGATTTCTTTTGGCCACTCTTCAAAATGGGATAAACAAGAAAACATTCCATTCAATTAAGACAATACACATCCAAACCTGTCAACATTTACTGTCAGATCAATAATTACAAACTTTGGAATGACTGGAACTGTGAAATACAAGACTGGAAAAGAACCCAAGTTTATCCGGTCACCACCTGAAAGAGCAAATATACAGAAACTGGTGGCCTGTTGGGATCATTAAGTCTCCATAGCAACCATTGGACACCATCTACTGGGTGAAAGCATGTTTTTCAAATATTGGCAGCCCTAAAACTGATCAATAATTACGAGGAGTTTTTCAGCAATTACGTGTACATTTATCTTCCTACAAAATTAAATGCACCCAAATCAAATGTTTAAATTTGTAGCAAAATTAAACAGAATATCATTCCTAATTCTTTTCCTTTTGTATTTGCATCAATCATAATAAATTAATGATTTTCTGACCCAAAACTAAGCGAAAAGCCCGTAGATGAGATCCCACCACTCAAGCTATCCAAACAAGGTCTGGATGGGGGGA
Source organism: Brachyrhaphis roseni (assembly GCA_903066815.1). Taxonomy (NCBI): domain Eukaryota; kingdom Metazoa; phylum Chordata; class Actinopteri; order Cyprinodontiformes; family Poeciliidae; genus Brachyrhaphis; species Brachyrhaphis roseni. Next base: position 28,508 of record CAEFZY010001922.1, read on the forward strand.
CTGTGATTGATGACAGAGTCCAGACGCCCACAGTGAGTGGAGGCTGAGCGCTACACACCACTCACATTCCTGAGCAAGTTAGTCTCCATTAACGCCAGGTACCAAAATCCCTGCTGACATTTTTGACCTTCCACATTTCAAAACATTTCCAATGATCCAACAATGAAAAAAAACAACAACAAAAAAACACTGGAAATGTGTAAATGTATTATCAACACAGATGCAGTTAGGTTTCATACCAGAACTGCTCCTTCAGCAGGTATTTTTTCTGTAACCAGAGCCTGGAACATCCTTATTTATCAGTGACATCAGGCCTCTATTGTTGTTCAGCTTGTTTTGACTGTAACACACACACACACAGCATCCTGCTCCTGTTAAATCTGCCTTAAAGAAACCCAAAGTGTATTCTGCCCTGATGAGAACAGCATAAACATCTGAGAGTAACTGAATGAAGGAACAAACTTGTTTAAACCAGACAGTCACAGAGATCCAGGACCAGATTAACTAGAATCAGATAAAATCAGGTTTTAAAAAAATGGAGTGAACTAATTCACAGACGTTTTATGTGAATTAGGAAGGTTACAAACTTTTGGATTACTTTAAAGATGTTCTTAAAGAATGTGGCTAAAACAAATTAAACAGAATTGAAAATACAAAAAATTTCTGCAGCCAAAAACAACCAAACATTATTCATCTTATCACTTTCCTCCTACGTTAAACTAGAGTTTCTCTGTCTCTCTTGCAGAGTTTTGGTTTTAATATCAAGCAGCTGGACTGAGAGACATATAGAGGGAGGAAGGAGTAGAAATCCTAAAAAATAAATACGAGGGTAGGATTACTTGCCCATATGCTGAAAAGTTGATCTCCCAGTCTCACAAGCCTCCTTCCATCTGCAGCCTACTTCCAGCTGTGCTGCAGATGTGCAACTCTAAACCAAACAGGCTCATTGGAGGGGAAGCAGTATAATTTCTAGGAAAAATAATGCATCTAGATCCAGTGGCATTGCATTATTCATTAACATAAGAATGAACTCAACATTTTAAGGACTCTATGACAATGTGTGTGTTTCCAGTTGCATACAGTGATGGTGAAACCATGCTGTGTGTTGTTTCCTCCTGGCTTTCTGCCAACCAGTTTGTTCCAGACAGTGCTTACACTCCTCTATCAAAGATGTTTAAAACAGACGCAGCAACTAAATCCACACACACTCACAATCTATAGACATAATCTAAAGCTTTGAGCTGGCATTTCTAAGTTTAACCTACATCTAAATCAGAAAATGAGATCATAGAATCATGTCAATCATAGTCTGGTTCAGGCTGATGCAAACACACTCTAAATGGAGGCAGCGTTTACACAATTGACTTCATATTTAGGCTCCATCCAAAACATTGGTTGGTTAAGACTCCTGCTCTCCGTATTTGGTGTACATGTAGTTTTCCTTGTTTTATAGGTAAAGATAATTGGGGTAATGAGTAATAACCTCTATTTCAAAGGTACATAATACAACATCAGTGTTTCCCCCAGTGTATTATAAGCCTGGCGGGCCACCAGGCTTTACTTGTGTCCCCACCAGGCTAAGCATTGTTTATTTATTTAAGTCTTTTCCAAATGTTTGCATTTTTAAAGACTTTATGGTTGGTGTTCAGGTGTTAATATTCCAATCTTTCAATAACATGATTATAAATGATATTTTCAAATTTCCTGTGAACTTTAAACATTTTTTAACTCAAAAACACGACGGGCCGCTAGGTGAAGTTTGAAATACAGTTTCTGAGTTTGGCTAAACCGTCCGAGGCTTACTGTCTGAAATTGGTACAAACAACTTGCATTCTTTGGGCCTAAATGTTTTGTTATAAATGGTTCTTACAGGGTTCTTCTATACAATATTCCTAAGGAATCTGTAGAAGTAGGGATTTTTACTTCATTTGCCTGAACAAGTCTTGACAGGTGTGGAAAAAAAAAAAAACAGGAACAGAAATGTTCCTAAAGAACATAAGTAACTGATCGAAGATTTCTGGAAAAATTAACTACAGTAAATCTGGAGCGCACAATAAAATCCAGATTATACATTACCAGATTAGACATGGGAGAATTATGGTAATGTTTGGACTACATAGATATGGTGTGAATTTTGCTGAAAAAGTATGAGATTTGTCATTATTCTTGTCTAGAGTCGGTCCTACCCTGTTTGGTGTCCTGGGCAAACACCCCAAGACGCCAACGATTATTTAATCTTTGGAGAATTTTTAAAGATACATATATAGAAGTAATGACGCAGACATGAAATTAACTTTTGGATGTTGGACCCACTTTAAAGCCAAGCTTCCATCAAACACTCCTCTTTTGTTTACCCTCCCCCATGAGAGATGTTCTGGACTTTTAGTCTGAGCTGCTGTGAGGTCAGATTGTTTGACAGAAACGTCAGCCAGACTTTAAACGGCTGCTTTCTTTCTCTGCAGTGGCGGTGGCCACACTGACGCGCCACACAAACAAGCCTTTGTCTTTCCCAGACTCACATGGTAGCACGGTAACACGGTAACACTGATCCCAAGTTATTGCAGATTTTCCACGTGGCCCCAACTACAGAGGCACAAATCACATTGGAAGAGTGAAAAAAAAAATAAAGAGCTGCAGGAAATGAGTAAGACTTCCCAGCTAGCCAAGAAAAACTGCAGATCTTTCCTTTTGTTATCAAGAAGAAGCCAACAGATATGGTGGCTTATGGCTTAATCTCAAAGTTGTTGCTTTAAAGATAAAATAATGCTGAAATAAACTATTTATGCAAAAATAGACCAGAACTAAAAGAGAGGCATCCCAAAGTTCAGGAAGACCTTGACAGTCTGGTGACAGGAAGCGCTTCCTGGTACATTGTGGAGAAATGTCTTCCTTCTCAGAAACGTTCATTTTCCTGTAATCCTGAAACTAACAGCTAAACAGACAATATACATTACATTTGTCACACCAGCTCAGACACAGAAGCATCAAATGAGCTGAATTTAGAGAGGACTTTACGCAGCTCTTATAGAGAGAAAATATTCCTACCATGATGATTTGAAGCAAATGTTTTAGATTAAGCTAATATCTTAATTGAATTTTAAAAGCATGTAAACATCCCTATAAATCTGAAAGTGACAGCTCGCTTCTTCCAAAAGACGCCACAGCAAAAATGCAAGGAATGCAGAAAGGATAAAAGGTTCCAGAGACAGAAAGGCCCAGGCAATTTTTGGACGCGTGACTTCAAGACAGATAAGGACAGGAAGCTACAAATCTACTAGTATTCTGATAACAAAAACCTAATTTTGTCTATTAGAGTCAAATGACTCTTTTGTTTAGTCATTATGCAACCTTCAGTCACCCAACTGAAAAGGTTAGAAAATATCAGTATAACTTTTTTGGAAGACTCAGCCATTAGTTGGCTCTGGTTTTTAAGCTCAGAGTACAAATATGGCTGCAAAGATTGAGGGACACAAAATCCTTTGTTATGATTTCAGTTCTGGGGAAGCCAAGAGAGCAGAGGTACGCATGGCGCTGCCAGACGGTCCTGCTGATCCTCACTGGGAGGTTTTTATTTAACTCATATTTATAAAACAGAGGTTTGACCTCACAAACTCTACATTGTTTTAAGATAAGATATAGTCATTCTATCTAAATGTTATGTCAACTCCAAGAATACAAGTGCAACAAATGATTGATACACCTATAATTGATAGACTATTTGTACTTTATCCATACAAATAATCACAAATGCTAAAACGCTCAGGAAAGAAACTTATTCAAAAACACGTTGAGTTATAAATATTTTTACTTTTTGGGGATTCTGGGATTCAATAAGATCCTTTTGTCACTTTTTAAGTTTTAATAACCAATATTTGTGCCAAAGTTAATGCTAAAGGTTAACAGTTTGAGTCAATGTTAAAAACATTACATCACAGTTTAAAACTCACATGTACATTGTGTTGGTCCAAACTGGTGTCCAGTTAAATGAAAATATTAGAATTTTTAAAATTTGGCATCACATAAGGTCTTACCTAAATATTTTCAATCGGCTTTATTCTTCATGAAATTATAAATTACCTGTAGTAGTCTAAACATGTCCTGAACTGCAGATCTCCTTTAGTGACACACTGCTGCATCCCAGGTGCACAAAGGAGCGTTACTGCAGATCCTTCTATGTAAATATTAATATTAAGTTTTCGTTAAATCTATTCTTGGTCTTTAAGGCCTCAAGTTGACTTCAGTAGATTGTTTTGTTTATTTTAGATAACTACATTGCTTCTGTAAATCTATGCATATAGATCTGCCAACATGTCAAGTGACTGATGTTTGTGTTTTCCATTTATCAGCCTGGAATAAAAATGAATGTTCAATCAGTAGATTAATGGTTAACTCATTGACATCTTTACCCTCTTATGTTTAAGCTGAATAATATATTTAATCAAAATTGTCATCACAATATAAATATGTTCAAAATCACAATTACAAACAACTAGCTAGATGTAATTATTTCTTAGATTTTACTCATGTTGTGTGGCCCTACTTTACAGACAGGTTCCATTTAATCTATTTCCTGACCACTTTTTATATAAATCAGATAATTTACTGAACTGAAACATTAAACTGTAACAAAAAACAAAATGATAGCTGTAAGGAACAAAAGTATTTCTAACAAAAAGCATAAAAATTTACTTTGAAGTTGACAATTGTTTCAGTAATTATATATATATATATATATATATATATATATATATATATATATACACATACATACATAATAAAAAGTTAATAAAAAATTATGCTGCACTTCTAATTGTTTTGTCATATTAAATTGGTGTAAAGCTCCTTTGTTTACTACTGGAACAAGATATTAATGAGTAAATATTATCAGGAAAGGCTTAAATCTGCATCATCTGACGATAATAAATAGCCCATCTCCTCCTAATGAGTTACTTAAGGTCTAAGAATAAAACACTCTATTCTTCTGCCCTTTCCCCCCTCATTTCATAAAAAATGCTTTTTAATGAATTACATTAAAGTTCTTACTTTAATCTGCAGCTATAAACACTAAATACTCCAAAATGTCTTAACGAAATTGATATAATTTAAACTCAATATTTCACAGTTATTTAAAGGGCATGTGAAAACAATATGTGTAAAAGCAAAAAACATTCATAGCCTATAGATAGATTAACATTTTCAGTAATTCACATATAATGATTCAAGTGACCAAAAGTTCTACTAAGATGTATTAAAAAGACCCCAAAACTTTTTATATATACTTGACATAATTTAAACAATTAATTAGCAGAGCTAGGCGGTGACGGCTTATAAATTACACAAAGAAACTGCAGCTGGAGTCGTTAATTAAATTAAACCAGAAACTCCAGCCACGCCGGAACCAACAAGCCGTTCATCTTAAATTCCGCCAGAAAACTGAACAAAACTTCAATTAAACTTTGCTCAACTTACCGCTTTCGGTGTTTAAATAGTTTCCGGCTGTTTCCTTTAACCTCAAGAAGATTAAAATCCTAAAAAGAGTGTTTATTGACCTTTCACTAGAGCGGCATGCTTCGCCTTCACCTTCCCATTGAATTATCCCAAAGTTTAGGTTCCCGAAAGGAAAAAACCAAGTCAAGCTAACGATTCCAAAGTGATAGCGGAAGTTGTGCCTTCAAAATAAAACTATTTCCGCTAGCATCTTATGCCTCCTGTTTCTCCTCTGAACAGTTTTTTTATTTTATTTTAAAGTGTGAACAAATAGCTTTTAGTAGTGTGAAGTATAATTTTCTCACTGATTTCAACTTCAGAATACCGTAAAATGTAGTAAAATATTCAGAATTAAAACAATTAATTTCTGAGACTTTGTGTTTCATTATTGCAAAACAAATGTTTTTTTTGCACAATTCAAGATAATTCAAGATTTTTTTTAAATAAATTAAATAAGTCAGATAAATTGATCAAAACACAAAATATTTTTATATAATAACTGTCAATGTAATATGTTTAATAAAAATAAATAAATAAACAAGCCCCTGTTTGATTAGATTCAATCATCAGTCAGATTTTCCTTGGCTATAGGATTTCTGATTTCAAACCAGCACTGGTTGGGAACCCCTCCCCTCCCCCCCACAAACTCTTAGTTATTTCTTTGTTGTTGATCAACTTTTTTTGTTTTGTTTATGTTTTTTGTGCTTTTATATCTTTTTACTTTTCTACTTTTTTTATGTGCTTGTTATTTTTATTTTATCTTGTGACAGATAGTGAGCATTTCTCCTCACTCAGGTCGCTTTTCTTCTGTTCTTGTGATTTTTGTGTCCATTTTGGTCTTTAGGTAATTGTAAATCTGAGTGAACTAAGATCAGATGTGGGTTTCCTCAAGGCTCCATTCCAAGACAACTTTTATTTAAACTCTAAATATTTTATGCAAGTATTACAGCATCTATTTCCAAAAACATGCTGATGATACGCAGCTCTATATTTCTGTATCACCACATAAATACAGTCACCAAAACAGTAAGATCAATAAATATACATATATGCAAAACTCTAAGCTAACTGAGTAAAGAAAATGAATGAATAAATTGATAAATATACACAAATAAACTTGCCTTGCCAACTTTCATGTCATGTTATCTATATTGTACACTACTATTGTATACTATTTTTAGCTGTGTTTTTTCCCTTTTTGTAGTATTTAAACTGACTAAATAAGAAAGAACATGAGGTACAAAAAACTGACTGAACAAGGATTCATACATTAAAAATAAATATCATATATAGCCAGTTGCTTCAGATTAGAAATCAGATGCCACCTCAGCATCTACAGCAGGAGTCTCAAACAAATTTTTGTTTATGAATACATCATGAATGCTCTAAGGGCCAGCTGTGCCAGAATGTATTGATAAAACCAGTTCACAAACTGTTAAAATGTCAATAAATTCTTAAAATTTAAATAATATTACTGAACATCTTTGCAGTCCCGCTAGGATTTTGTGATACTTTTTGTGAGTTTTGCAATAAAAATAAAAGTTTTTGTGGTTCTAATTTGGAAATGTGATATTTGAGCTTATTTATTACGGTAAATACTAATTTTTAATACTCGCTGTATAGATCATGGTCTTGAATCTGACATCATTTAAAGTTGAGGTAGCTGTTTAGTACAAGTAAGAAAGTTTTTGACAATTTTTGAAAAAAAATTGCAATAAACTCCCAATTATTAATGGAAAAAGTGCAGGGATTTGTTGATTTTGCATGAATTCCATTCATTTCTCAAGAAACTGGAGGAACTGATTAATATAATTTGTCAGTAAGAAACAGATACAAACTGCATTGATTTGATTGATAACATAATATTTAAGTTCACTTAGTGTTTAGTCTCGAATATAGAGGGCCACATAAAAAGCTAAGGCGGGCCGGATTTGGCCCACGGCCCTTGAGTTTGACTCTTGTGATCTATAGGATCATTGATATAAACATGTGGGTGAAGGAATTGCAACAACAAACTGAGCTTCAGTCATGGATTAAAAACTTTTCAGTGCATATTACAATGTGATCTGTTGAAGTCTTAAATCCACCAGCAGGGGGCGTTAGAGGTATTTCAAGCTGAGAACAAGCAGCCTGTTCCCAATATAAAGGAGTTATAAAACACTACATGTGTATTATAGACATGATGTAACAGACAAGAGCAAAAAAATAAATAAGATATATCTGGATGTAATTTTGTTTTCTTGACAGAAGTCTGGAGAAAACACCCAACATGACGGCGTTTGATTTAATGGCAGTAAACAGCACTCTGTTGCTCGAGGAGAAACAAGGCGATAATGGCACAGCAGCCTGCAGTGCAGCATAATGACTCTGCTAAGATTAAACCTGCTCTCTCACGGGTGGTCTTAAAGAACACAGAGAAGACCTGCAAGCCCTCTCAGATTCCTGCAAGTGTTTGCAACCAAATTTAAAATATTCTTCTGTTTTGTCACCCTTTTGACAACACGTTGGAACAAAAGTACAGGCTTTGATTATTGTGTTTTTAGAACAACAAAATAAGATTACCTAGGAAGTTACATTACCTTTGACTGAATACACTTTACTGTTATGCACAAAATGCTATTTCAATTTATAGAAATACACAAAGACAATGTTATATAAACTGTAATAAGAATGTGAATAAATTAGGACATTCCCACAGTTATTCCACCTTAAAAGCTCTGAAATTGGACATAGGCGAATCACTTCAGGTGTGCATGAGCAAAGCACCATGACTTGGCGTTTTGAAGGACATTTCTCTTTCTTTATATCTCAGACATTTACTTTGGTCTGCTCCAAACTGGTAAAGTCATAGTGAGCACCACAGTGAGATTCAAAGAGCCATCTGAGGCCTGCAGAAGGGAGATTATATACTCTGGTAAGATACAGCAAAAAAAAACAAAAACTATCCAGAAACTGGCTGTCAAGTGGAAAACATTCAAAACATCCTTAAGAGTTGGTTCAGCATGAATTCTGCAAAAGAAAAACTGGATTAAATATTCCCAAAGGAAAATCAGGATTGTTAACAAAGACATTTTCTAATACCTTCCTGTAAGACATCTCAAAGCCCCTCAGGCAACCAAAGTATTGATTATTGCAATGCTCCTTAACAGATTTAATGTTTCTGGACATGGCAGATTCAGCAGTGGCAATTTAGACACTGAAAACAGAATATCCGCTCCTTTTTCTGGTGAAATAATCACAGGAGGTTGAGGTAAAATCCATGCCTTGTTTATAATGAATTATTTAATGAGAAATATTTTCATCTCTTAAGGAAAGGAATTTAATTGCACTTATCCAACAAAAATTAATCTACAGTGTTTGTCTAATTATTCAACCCTAATTACTTTTAACGATGTTGTTTGAGGATGTTGTCTTAAATCAATTTGCAGTTTGTTTGCGTTTGATAATTGACTAAAACCCTTGTATTGTTGACGAAGTAGCCACAGTACAGATGATTAACATTCATTAATTATAAGCTTTTATCATTTTTATTTGAGCACTATTTGAAATATTGTCTAGGAACCTTCTGTTTGGAGTTTATATCATCTTTTTGTTTGCTGTTGGGTGATTTTTCTCCAAGTAATCCTGCTCGTTCCCACAGTCTAAACACAGATATCATAGATAAATTTGTTGTAGGTGTAACTGTAGCAGTGTTTTCTTGCAGTAAGAAGGTCTTGGGTTCTAATCTTTCTGCAACGAGTTTGGATGTTCTCCACATGTATTGAAAGGTTTTCTCTGGGTACTCAGGTTTCCTGTCAGCCCAAAAAAGTGATGGTTAGGATAATTGTTCTCTTTAAATTGCTGTTTAGACATGAATGTGTGTGCATGCTAATTTGTCTTGGGTCTACATTAAATAATAACATTTTGACATTTTTCACTCTACTTTACTGGAAATACAGATTGATTATGTGGAAAAAGGTGAGACTTCCAGACCCACATAATGTCTCCTCCATATGAATCATGCTTATGACCCTGTTGTTTGGAGAAATGGAAGTGCTGACACCCCGAAGCAGCAGCCTGAGAGGTTTTTCTATCTAAATGTCACAAGCTGTTAGGTCACCACTTTGGTGAGCTGCAGGCAGACTTGGTTCACATAGGAGAGCTTTTAAATCCTTGGGTTGGGTGTTTGGTTGTTAAGTCTCTAGATTTCTCCACTCTGAACTTTTTCTCCTTGCTCAGTCCTTCAACACTACTGGAGAAATCTCCATGTAAACCTTCATTTTATAAATCCATGTTGCAGATTTCCCTTTTCTCTCTGTTTGTGGATAATCTTAAGGATGCAAAACATGTATGTTTGATAATTCCAAGAAATGTGCTAAAAAGTTCAGGTGGGAATGAGTTGAGCAAACTGAGCAGATTAAAACCGATCAGAAGTTTTCTATATTTGATTTGTGCGCCGGATGTTTGCCCAAGCTTAAAGATGTCTGCTCTGCACTTCACAGTGCAGACGTTTGACTTTTCAGTCAAGACTCCCTGGACTCAACCAGAAAGGAGGAGCTTGGATATTAAAGTCATCCTCTGTTCTCTTGAAAAGCTTCTGTAGTCTGATGTTTAATAGCATCTCATGTCCCTTTTAAAGTAAAATATTTAGCAAAGTGTGCATTTTGTCAGTCAGATCCCCTTTATTTCTTTTTAACTGTTTTAAATGTGAACCCCTGCTCTTGCTGACGTGTTTACTGTCTCAGTGCGAAGTTGCTATAAAGGGAAAAAGCCCAAGGGAACTTCAGTAGACTTTGACATGCTGCCACAGATCTGACAGGAAACTGGAGGCCAATTCTTTGAAGCAATACTGAGTAAAAAAAAAGCTGCTGACCTCAACTCTGTGTCAGCCTGCTGCTGTCTGTTATTACCATATAATGATAGAATGACATGAATAAGAGGCTCAACCTCCATCCATCACTGCCAAAACACGACAGGATGAAGTCGGACTTTAGTGACAAACAATGAAAGATTTTTCTACTATGTTGGTTTCACATGCATATTTTCCTTCCAACTTTACCATTTTATATTAAATAGTAATATATCTTACCTTTTTATATGAAGGAATGGTAAAATGTATTAGTATTCTTTCCATTTTATATTAAAATGGTAAGATTCCAGAAAACTACAAAACAGCCGAAACACTGATTGTGTTTAAAAACCGACCTGATTAGAGTTGCATAGATGTTGACCAAATATAATGCTTCTATTGCTGATTGTGTATTCTAAAACTTAGTTTTTTTGTGTGAGTGTTTTTATGATGTGAAGCAATTTGAACTGCCTTGTTGTTAAAATGTGCTACATAAATAAACTTAATTGATTTTTTGATTGATTTTTTCTCTAAAACGTCCAAAAACCATTATTCTACTTTGGGTGTTTCCACTGTGGAGTTTCAAATCGGCTGTGCCGTTCCTGACTATTACAAAGAAAAAAAAAGAATTAAGAAAATAATTATGACTTTTTCTTTTAATTCTGAGCTACAGTGAAATACTCAAACCGACCTGTTCTACCTGACTTAACCTTTTCTTAATTTGTAGCTATTTTATGTTTATGTTGTCTGTGCTTTCCAGAAACCAACAGACACTGTTTTGGAAAGAGAAGGGCTGCTGATTTTCTAAAATCACACAACCTACAAAAAACAAATACCAGCAGCAGGAATGGTGCAACACTGCTTTCAACACAGCAGTCACAGGAGGAGCGGCGAGCCGTCTAGACGAGGCCTGACCTTTCTGTTGCAATCTGTGTTCCACTAAAGTTCGGGCGTTTTCAGAACTTCTGCATAACATAAACTGACTGGTTGCAAACACTGACCTTAAGTAGCATTTTATTATACTTTCTAAACATAGGCTCTGGGCTTATTTTACCCTGTTTCCCCTCTCACTTTCACTTCTGTTTGCTAAACTTCCATCAAAGTTCTCATTAATTGTTAATTTTGTCATAATTATGTGATGAAAGTGTGCAGGGGAGCAGCTCATTTCCAAAAGATTGGCAGCTCTGCAAATGTGATCATTTCATGAATTTGTTCCCATCAGATAAATGATCCTTCAATAGAAATCTTTCATCTTTAGCAGGAGAACAGCAGCGTTACCCTTCTGTTGCTTCTTTGCATGACCCTGTTTGTCAAGTGTGTGTATGTCTTGTGAAGTTAATGTCAAACACCTCCAATGTGAGTCTCCAAACTCTCACACTCGCCGTGTTTTTTTCTTCTTCTCCGGTTTTATGCCACCTGCTGAGTTTTCCTAAGGATATGTCACCATTCCTGTCATGGACGAAAGAAGAAGAAGAAAAGGAAATGGTGGAGAAAATTAATTGTCCAATTTGTCAAAACATATGATTCAGTCTTTGATCAAATCTTTCAGTGGTAATCAACTGATTTAAGATCAATTTTCTTGATTTTTCAAACTACAAATTTGGCTTTTATTACTTTCAACTTGATATTTTTACATTCGATACATCTTTATGCTTTAATTTCTTCAACCTTCTGTTTAACTCGTTGTTGTTTGAATGCTGCAAAACTCCCCCAAAGTATAAGAAATTTGAAACAATTCCAGATAATACATGACTTTAGAAGCTTAGTAGCGTCAGTAAAATGGATTTCAGCCCCTTAATCTTATTTCTGCACTACAGCCTGCTAGAGATAATATAATCTGCTCAACATTTTTTGATTTGAGGGAATAGTATGAGCGGTTTTCCTTCACCCTAAAAAAACTTTGCACAATTTACAATAAAAGACAGAAACTGTTAGGAAAAGTCAAAATTAGTATTTAGCTAAATAATTCAAAGTAAAACTGGATGTTTCTTGGTTGGGGTTTAAAATTGTAATAAGAGTGTTTTACACTTTAATAATAAGAAAAGAATCTGCCTGTGAAGACAAATATTTCAGATGCCAAAGTTAATATTAGGTCCTGTAGAAGTTATGTAATGAAGACGACTCAGAGGTTTTTGTTAATTTTTTTTCTGCGTTCGAAGGTTTATCCAAAAGCTGTTTTGAAAGAGCTTACCCTGCAGGAGATTGATCACAGGATTAATGCAGCAGGGCCTCAAAGGGACGCCTACGCTTTGCCTGTTGTTTTAATCTGGGGATTCTGGCATTATTTACACTACTTTCAAAATGAACCCTCAAAGGTCCATTTTCTCATAGTTGGAGCTGAAAGAATTGAAGCTAAATATGACATAAAAATACAAACAACTGTTTTTTACCCTCCTTCTGTTTAGGTTCTGCTAGGATTCCCAACATTTTTCTATCCTATTTGCTTTTATCAAGTAAATAAACATTATTTACAGCCAAATATGTTGATTATCTAACACTGATCTAAAATTTTAGCTGTAGTTTTTCAAATGTAACTCTGACCTTGCCCAGAGGTCAAGAACACTTAATATAATTCAACTTTCTCCAGAGTGTCCAATCAAAGGATTGATTGTTTGGCCTCAGATTTTGGAGCTGTTGTTTGATTTCACTCTTTTTCAATGAGAAACGATTCATATTTTTCATCTTATGCACAACTACACAAATTTATTCATGCATTTCAAAAATGTTTCCACATTTTATGTGACAGACCAAAACAAAATTAGAAATAATTAAGAAGCAGAACGGTGTTTTGCAAACATTAATCTGAAATGTTACATGTTCAGACCCCTTCCATAAACCCAGTTACCTTCACAAATCTCCTAATTTTGAAATAGTGTTGCATAACTTTGCTTTGCTGCACAGATGCACATGCCAGAACATCACCAGACAGAGAAAACCTGGCACGTCTTATCTGAGGACCAACAAATGTAAGATGAAGCGGTGATGCGTTCTCCTCTGTGGCCGGACAGAGGAGCCTCAATATAAACATAATCAGATTTACGACAGAAACACGCCACATCCCATCAGCCAGAGAGGGAGCCAGATGCTGGACTGATCTGTTTTATCGCTTATTCAGATGGTGGAGTGGGAATATCACCTCACACACATCAACAATGCCGCCATAAATCTAATTTTGATGATTGGATAAAGAATAAATTAGAATATGAGTCTTTAGTGCTAAAAGACTCATCTATAATCAGATCTTTAATATCTCTTTTTATTTGTACCAAGTACTTGGGATGATACAGTCAGAAGAAATTAGTCCACAGAGGTACGTTCAATAAATTCAATTAGGATGTAGAAATCTGCCTAATAATTCGATTTAGAAATCAATATCTGACATTATCTTTATGATCATGATTATTAACAACAGCTCTGTTCACACTTTACTGAGTCCCACATGGTTTTGGCACCATGAGAGAAAACATATGACAGCTTGAGTCCTGAATCCCCTCCAAGGACATTATTTACCCGGTAAGATGTAGGCGGTGCTTTACTGGTGCAAAGGATGCAAACAAGCCGAAGTAAAGCGAAATAACCATAACATATGGAGTTTCATTATTATTTCCCACACAAAAATTAACCTTCTGTTTTTATTTCAGAAGAGTTTGAACACAATCAGGGCTTAAAACTCTCTGATTTGATTTATTGAGCTTTATTTTCTTATTCTTTTTTATAGATGTTAATAACTTTGTTTCTCATTTGTGCTTGAAGTTTTTCTTTTTGAGATGTTTCAGTCTACTTCAGGTTGTCAAACTGGTTCTAGTTTGGTGGTTTGTAAGTTACAATGACAAAAACAATTAAAATGTCAAGTTAAAGTAAGTTTTGTGTATGCAGCACATTTAAAACAGGTTTTGACCAAAGTGCTGTACATTTAAACAATTAAATGAGCTAAAAAAACAAACAAACTAAGAAAAACATGCCAACATTTAAGAAAGGAGACATAAAATGAGAAACTGTTCTCCAATTTCAAAAGTATAACTTAAAAATAAACAATAAACACTGACTGGCAGCCAGCATGTCTGTTAGTAACTGTGCTGCCGTGTTTTGGACCAGCCGCTGTGACAGACTGGCACCTGAATAAAAAACATTACAATAGAGGAGGTGAGATGGAAAAAAAATAGGCATGGAAAGCTCTCCCAAATGGCTTCACTTGTGTAAGTAGTCAGAGATGAAGGAAGCTTTGATTTTCAAAAGTTAGAATTATATGAAAATTCACAAGTTTTTAGTCATGGATTTTTTCAGAAATTTCTAAAGGGCCGAAGTCACAAAAACCTCTGTTGTTTGCTTTAAGGCCACCCATGTCTTAACGTCTTCAAAATAACCAAATAAAACCTTGAAATGACGGATGCAAAACTCCAGTCTCGCTTCAGACACTTTGTTTAAACTCAAGCTTGATTTTTGTTGTCTCTGTATCTGAACTGCAGCACCGAGGAAATCACAGACTGTCATCACATCGATTGAACACTGTAATTGGTCATTCTGGCAATCAGTTCACTTCACATATGCGTGTAAGAAAGAAAGCGATCGGTCGCCTGGCAACCTCTTAGCGGATGACATCATAGTCAGCATCAGCTGGTAAAACAGGTAAGCTCTGCTGGTTGATAATAAAATATTCAGGGTGCAGAGAAACATGTTGTGCATCAGTAACAGCATGAGAGACTTTGATTACTTTGGCATTTTATTCATCTAGACTCAGTAGAGAACGCAAAAACAAACAACAACACTATCAATATCTGGTTATTTGTTTCATTCATTAGTTCATTCAGTCGTCTTAGATCTAAGAAAGGCTTTCAAAAATGAGAAGTTGTTCTTCTAAAACAGTTTGTTTGGTGTTAAACAGCAAAAATTCAAGTTATGTCCTGAGTTACTGGTTTTCAGTCTTCTGTGATTTTAAGTGGAGTGTAAAGTCATTAAGTTTGTGACTTGAAAGTGAGCGAATCACTTCAGTCTTGGCTCTTTAGATTTAAAATTAATACAATTTGCTGCAGAGTTTTGCTTTAACAGAACATTTTTTGATGAACCCAGGACAACATGTTCCTGTACTGAACATTTTGGCTTTTATTCAATTTGCGTGTCCTAACCTCGGCTTTATACACTAAGTGCCAGTTGAAACATCTTTAAAAAGTGATTACAGCTGATGGCAGAGTCTCTGAGGGAACCATTTGTCGTTGCTGCAGGAAATAAAAACCATTTCCAGCCACATGTGCACATGTGGCTGGAAATGCCAGTGCAAGAAGAAACAATCGTTTTTTTATCCGTCTTCTCCAGGTTCTGTTTTCCAAACGATAAAAGCATCAGAGCATCAACAGTGAAAGGGCTCCGCTGATTTACCACAGATGAATCATCTTACCTGGCTTTTCAATTAAATACGGTTAGCTTCTCTTCGCTCCTTTGACCCAAGCGGTGCCAGAGAAAACTGTGTCAATTTAGAGGCTTTCGTAATTGCCGAATTATGCACTCCGGGGGTTTCCAACTGGGATCAACAGGGTGGAATGTGTTGGGGTCAACGCGGTGTGCGATGTGCTTCCTGTGGCACGCTGAGCTGCAGGAGAGGTTGTGTGTTTGTGTAGCAGTGTGCTGTTTGTCATCTGTACCTTGATGATGTGAAAGCGGCGATGAGCTCGATCCTCTGCAGCCTGTTTCTAGGTTTCCCTGCGCTCCTCCACCTGGCAGAAGATAGACACAGCAGAGGCTTTCTATCTCTGGAGAGTTTACAGCTAATGTTTTAACTCATAATATAAACTCATTTCTATGGATTTATTTTCTTCTTCAGACAGTAAAAACATTTGATATTTTATATTTAATCCTGTCAGCTTCTTTTAGTTTATTACAACATGTCACTTTCCTTTGAATTTCATTTTATTCACATATTCCTCAACACAAGTACATTAAAACAACCATGCAAATATGCTAAACTCAAGGTCCGTGGGCCAAATCTGGCCCGCCACAGCTTTTTAAGTGGCCCCCTAGATTCCAGACTAAATACAAAGTGAGATTAAATATTATGTTATCAGTCAAATCAATGCAGTTTTTATCTATTTACTGAGCAAATTATATCAATCAGTCCCTCCAGTTTCTTAAGAGTTATCGTGGAAATTCATGTAACTCAAACTCTGCACTTCTGCCACTTTTTAGTTGCATATCTTTTATATATTTATATATTATATATATTTTAGTTGTATAACTTTTTAAGTTGTATATCTAGTTATTGTACATCTATTTTAATTGCTTAGGATAATTTTAGTTAGACTGTGCATCTTATTGTTACTTAATGTTAGTAATGCCCTGTCTTGCGTTAGAGGGCGAGAAACGTCATTTCAATTCCCTTGTATGTCTGGACATGTAAGAGGAATTGACAATAAAGTTGAAAGTTAGCTAATAAAGATCCAATAAATAGTTCTTATTGTCACCTTTAATGCCATCACAACAGTAATGCCTGATATTGTGATAAAATGAAGTCCATATCACACACCTAGTCGGAACAGTTAGAAAAAAAAAAGCTCACCTGCGCAAGGAACCTGTAGACGTAGACAGGCTTGACCTGGCCAAAGCGATACACCCTGAAGATACTCTGGATGTCGTACGAGGGATTCCAAGAGGCGTCAAATATGATGACCCTGTTGGCGGCCACCAGGTTGATGCCGAGAGAACCGGCTCGGGTGGATATAAGAAACAAACGCCCCCTGAGTGAGTCAGAGGCAGAGAGAATGTTACAGTAACATGATATTTTGTGTTTTAGTGTTTATTAAAGATCAACAAAGCACCGCACCTTGTGTTACTGGTGTCATTAAAATCCTCGGCCCACTTCTTCCTGGTGGGGGCGTTGGTGGAGCCATCGAGGCGGTAATAGTCGATGTTCCTGAACCATTTTCCTTCACCTTAACAACCAAACATATTAGAAATTAAGCTTTTCTTTTGCAAGCATGCACAATTTAAAACTGACATCAACTTAGGCTTTTTCTTGTCCAAATAAATAAAAATCTTATGGACTATAAGAGTGCAGAGAGATGGCTACGTTGGTTAGATGCAATGTTTTGTCTTGAAGATGGCCTACTCCGCCCACCAGCCTTAACAACCAACGTTTCGGCATGTTTTCAATTACTGCACTCTGATCTTTTCATTACAAAATTACAAACCCTTGAGCAAACATTTTTTCGCAGAATAAAAAAAGCCAAGCTCTAATCATTTTCAAAATGAAAGCAAAAACAGCTGCCGAAGTTTAATTAGAAACATGACCTTAAAACAACAGCAGCAACGTGCATGTGTGTGTATCTGAGTGGGTTTAAGGGCAACAGGCACACAACCAGCAAAATACATGCTGGAGAGCTTCAGCATCCTCTGACGTTGGCTTTATTTTTCTAAGTCTAATGCACTATTTTAAACCAAAGTCAGTAGAAGTTTACAATCAGAAATATTATGCAATTTCAGCAGCTTTTAAATAGAACAGGTAGCCATAGACAAACATTCAGTCAGTTATTAAAACTCAACAGAAATATGAGTGAAAGGTAACCTTTGTATGGAGAAAGTTTTTCATCCTCCTCTGTTCTGCAGGAAAATTCTAGAAAATCTTCTATCAGGTCCAGAGAGATGAGCGACTGACTGAACACCAACCTGATGACAAAAGTGGCCTCAATGTTAATTTAAAACATCCACCAACACTGGGATTCAATAAACCCATGCTTTTTATGTTCCACGTAGCGCAAACATTCTTACACTTTTTCTTCTACTTCCTCAGCCATGCGCAGGATCTCAAAGAGCAGCATCATCTTTCCTGAGTGCTCCAGGATTTCAGAGTCAGCTTCTGTCACAAACTCTTTGTACCAGTCGGCAGAGCAGGGACTCCCTGGTGTAGAGTTGGCTGCCCGGGCTGCTTGGGGTAGAAACACAGATTAAGGCTCGGTTGCATCTCTATACATAAGTCTTAAAATAATTTGGACATCAACTATTTCTTACTAAAGTTTATGTCTTTACTAGAGGTGCAGGACATTCCCTGCAGATAAAATAATCCTGTATTCAACAACTGACAGCAGAACTATCTGGCGAGAAAGTTAATTTCTAAAAAACAACTCCAACTTGTATTCGTGAAATATTTTCTGTCTTTTTTGAAGTGTGAGCGTAACATTTTGCAGCAATTAATCCCTCAATTCAACCACACATTTGCTTGGAAACTAAAGGTTTGCTTCCTTTTTGGTGAGTGCCACCTGTGCCGCACGTGGAAAGTGTTATAAATGAGAATGTGGATGACTGGCCAAAACGACAAAAACCAGGTGTGGCTTAAGTATTTTAGATGGTAAACAAGACATGATCAAAAGCAGTCCAGAATCCTTCAAACAAAAACATAAAACACTCTGTGAATTAGCCCTTTTAGTTTAGTGCCGAATCACAAACTGCAAATCAGACATTAACATCTGTGTTGTTAGACAGCTGCAGCGTACAACAGTTTTTTCTTTATGAAGCTCTTGTCTCATCTGTCCGAGTACTCAGCGCAGGAACACAGATGATTAAAGAAAAGATGGCGGACATCTTTGTTATTAGTTTCAGACAAGGCCATGCTCTTTGTACCTCAATAATCGCATTATTGCATTATACTCTGGGTCAAATCTCACAGAAAGGATGAACGAAAACAAACTTACGCTCTTCAACAGGCTCGGGTTGGCTTCGACCTTCTCCGTTCCTGCCACGAGAGCTGCTGTTCCACTCCTTGATGACCTCCACCTCGTCACTGTCCGAGTCGTCAGAGCCCTTCTTCCTCCCTTTTCCCTGCTTCTTCTTCCTGTTGGAAATGGAGAGCAGTGGAAGACACAAATGTCAGGTTGAGTTACTGATCCAAGATATGAGAAAGTTAAGAAAGATGAGAGGTACAAACGGTTTACAATCAAGAGAATAAAACAGACCTTTTCTTTTTCTGTGGTTCTAAAAGCACTCAAATCTAAATCAAGTGCTTGAAAAGACACAATGTGTTCCTCTATGTGAAACTAATAGGAAAAAAATAACTTTTGTAGAAAACTCAACAATCAACTCCTCTTGAGTCAAATGTGAGCTAACCTGTTATAAATCTTTTTGGGCAGCAGAAAATTATCCCAAACAGCAGCAAATCTTGAACAGAATGGCTTGGGAGAAAAAAAAAAAAAGAAGACTCAAATCAAGTCTAGATATCAACCTGACTGAAATTTTATTCTGGGATATGAAAAGTGCTGTGCAGAACCAAAAGGCCACAACCATCAATAAACAAAGAGGGACTGATAAAAGCTATACAGAACACAGCTGACATACAGCTGTGACGGGGGAAAAAAGTGAATCCAACTTTACTTTTTCGCCTTCTCATCCTCTGAGGTCAGACTCATGGAGGATTCCTCAGTTTCTGAAGCGATGAATTCATCCATACTGTCTTCATCGAAGTAACCCTGCACCAAAACAAGACGTGTGTCAAACTTTTATATGTGCTGGTGTAAAAGAATACATGGGCAATTTGATCCATTAGTAAAACATTTTCAACAGCTTTCCCACTGTCTATGTGTGATTTGTACCCAGTTTTTAATATAAAATTGAACGCTTTTCTTTCCCAGCCGTACCCTGTTTTCTTTACTGATGTAGTCCAGCTGAAGGCACCAGGGATGGGTCCAGATCCTGCTGAGCATCTGGAAATCCTGGAAGAGTTTGGTTCCCGCTCGGCCCCGGCCCCCTTCCAGAGCATTCCCCACACCTGCACGCAAGGGGGGGGAGAAAGGAGAAAAAAAAAAAAAAGCACAAGCAGCAAGATGAACGTGTGTTCACCTCACATGCAGCATGATCTCAATCTGCTCACAAGCAAACAAACCAAAATGATTATTTCACTTCCAGCCTAAAACTATAAACTCTAATTTCTTGTTCTGATTTTTCCCCATGTCTTCTACGTCACAAGATGGCCTGCAGTGCCCCCAGGAAGCGAAAGGTTACGGTTTATAGCTGAAATTGGCCTGAAGACCCCACTGTGAAGGGTCCACAGCCACAACATCAGCACTGTGGACGTCTCAGCCTAACGAGCCAGGGCGCATACCACCAATCCCCCCCGCATACCAAGCTCTCCTGTTCTTTGTTTTTGGTTTTGGTGTAAAACCTCTGGCCCCTACTTCAGCTAGATTTCTCTCCTTTTTATGCTTCCACATCTCACCCCTTTCTCTGTTCCCCCTCTCTCTCCCAGAGCTCTTCATTAGGGAGAAACGTGGGAAAGTGGGCTTAAAACCTGCCTGCGGCACAGTGCCAGCTGCCACTTCAACTCTAATACATATATACACACACACACACATCCTGGGCCACAATCTGACAGGGAAGTCCACTAAACTACTTAACGCATGACAAAAGAGAGAGAGTCCAGAAGGGCTTTGTATTCGTCTGAAATCCCTCTCTGTGGAACTGACATCAGGTAAAGAGAACTTTTAATGGAAACACGACGCCCTGCAGGATCCTGCTGCAAAAGATTCCCAAACATTCTCACCTGTGAAGTGCTCCAGGTAATGTCTGTAGAGTTTGCACTGGAGCGGGGTCATTCTGATCGACAGCACATACTCGTGTTTGGGAGGCAGGAACTTGGTGAGCGCTGAGTAATCTTTTCTCTGAGCAGGAGAAGGAACAAAATCTTATTCTAAGAGGTGGAAAAGAGAAAGGTCGAGCAGAGGCCGAGTCCGTTGGTTGAGAGCTTCTTACCTGAACGCAGCCGGCCAGCATCTCATAGAGGATGTGAGCCCTCTTCTTCATAATCCGGACGTCATGCAGTGTTGAGTCGGCACACTGGCCGTTCTGAATGGGGTTAATGAAGCGGTTTCTGAACTCCTTGACTGACCCGAGCAAGTTTTCCTTGATAAAGTTCACCATGCAGTGGTCTGAAGAGGACACATTACATTGTATTGAGCAAGCTTGAGGGGATAGTGGTCAAGAAATATATAGAAACATCCGGTTCAGTTTGAGCCGCCACCTGCTGCAACAGATTTCAACTTTTAATCCTCATGCAAAATGCTGAGAAAAATGTTTTTAAATCTCAATTTTGGTTTCAAAGAAACAAAAATGTCTCACATTCAATGAGGTTGTTTTGCAGAGGTGTCCCAGTCAGGACAATCCTCCTCCTCGTCCTGATCGAGTTCATTGCTTTAGAGACGGCAGAAGCCTCGTTCTTCAGAATGTGGCCTTCATCGCAGATCACCAAGTCTGGACCTAAAATTATGACAATTATACATTATCAGCTCCACACATGTTTAAAGAGACCTCTTTTTAAGCTACAGTAAAACAGAAAATCCTCAAATCCTGAATGCTGACCCAGAACAAAGTTTTTCATAAGCCACAAAACATTCAATTTGGCATTGGGCACAAAATCACTGTAAAATATGGAATCACGCAGAATTAAGAAATTTGTAAGAAAAAGATTTCTATACTTCACAAAGAAAATTCCTCCATAACCTCTGCATGAGTCTAATTATCAACGGAAGCAAATCAATGTTAGCCACAATTGCAGATGATTTAATAGTGATAAATATGTTCATTTTAACTATCTAAAGGGTTTTGTTTTTTTTACTTTATACTCAAAGTAAAAATACTGACAAGGTTATTTTACAAAAACATTCAATTATTCTAAGTAAATGTCTAAAAATTTATACATTAACAAAATTTATAAATTTCTTTCTCCTATAACAATGTGTTTACTACGTTCTGAAAAAGTGACGTTACAGCATCTTGTTGCACATTAAGTTCAGCTTCTTTTGCATAAATAAATGAGTTTATTTAGGCATGAAAAGTAATTAAGCTAAATCAAATTTAGGTACATTTGTTAAAAAATTTCAAGTGTTTTACTGTCAAAAATTAGAACAGATTATGGTCCATCAATTCTGATTGCACTTTTCATGTAATTTTAAATCAAAGGAATTTGCTTTGACCTTATTGTTAAATCTAATCTGGACCTTAGAGAACCTCAGATTTAGATTACCTCACACCTCCATCCCAACCACCAACCTTCCATTATAAAGCCACAAGGGATACATTTATTTTTTTTATTGTTTACATAAATTGTACCTGGATCCACAAGCGTTTTCTGAAATGTCTCCTTTAGCTTCTTGCTCTTGATGTTTCGTCCCTGCGTCAGATTTCTGTACATCTCATAACCTATGATCATAACGCCACCCGACTCCTGCCACTGCTGGAGAGCGTAGGCTCGCTCTTGAGGCCTCTTAACTGTGGCTAGCTCTGTTACCTGTGGGGGAAAAATACATAAATAATCAACTATAGACATGTTTTTTGCCAGGCAAAAAATAAACAAACAGGAGAATTTCTTACCTCGAGGCTCTCCTCATCCTTCAGTCCCACCTGCCATTTCTCAAACTCATTGAGCCAGTTAAGAACAGTGTTGAGGGGACAAACCACGAGAGCTGTGCTAAAGTCGAGCTTTTCACAAAGCAGCAGAGTGTGGAGGAACGTCACCACCTACAGGCCAAGACGGGAACAGTTAAAAACTGCCACATCGCACAGCTTCGGAGATAAAAAAAAAAAAAGCACCTATCAGAAGTATTCTGTCTTGTGTATTTGCAATATGTGGCAATGTTGTAAGAAAAATGCAACTCTGGGTATTACTTGGAGACGTTTCTGTGCAGCAACTGAATCTAGTGCGACATTAACAACAAAGTCTCAGGCAATCTTGTGCAATGAAGATCGCATTTAATGTTGGAGGAACACATTAAGACAAAAGTAATTTTCTTTATGTAAACAAACATCTTAAAAGATACAAATTTGAATGTCCTGTAAATGTAGCTTTTAACATCAGTGCAGCTTCGGTACAATGTAAAATCCAGGCAAATGAATACATTTCTTACTTGTAGAGTTTTTCCTAGACCCATGCAATGAGCCAGGATGCAGCCAGAGCCTGCAGACTTCTGAATCTTTTTCACAGACTCACAGCAGCAGTCCCACATAAACTGAACACCTGAAAACAAGCACAAAAGACTGAGTGGGAATCGTTTCATACTGGCATGAAACACAAATTTTTATCCCAACGGCATTCACACACCATCCACCTGATGAGGCTTGAGCTTTGTGACGAGGCTCTTGTGCACATGAACTATCGGCTCTTTGGTCTCTTCGTCTTCATCCAGGACCAGCTTGGTGGTGATGGGGCAAGCCACCTGGGAGGCTTCTTCTACTACAACCACCTGCAGGAGGATTACAGGAAGATAAAAATCTAAAAATTAGGAAAAAGGTTTTCTAAGCCATTTTAAAAGGCTAATTAAACCATTCTGAGAAATTGACGGGACATGACTGGATTTTTTTCCCCAGACAGGTTCTGTGATGTTATCACTAAAGGCTCCCCTACCTGCAGAAGAAAAAAACTACAGGACTCAATCAGCTGATCAGGCAGATTGATACAGCTAGGAACATTAGCTTAGCTCGAGCGTCGAGCTAAAACTGATGATAATTAGCTAACAGCACCAAATATAACTTCCTCTTGTGAAAATGAGAATGGTGCTTTTAAAACATTTTTCTATTAAAGGTAAAGTGCAGAGGCCAGTAGTTCATGGGTGACAACATCAACCATGTTCCAAGTTTTAAAAAACTGCAAAGTTTATGTGCCAGTTGTTGTACCCACAGATTGGGTTAATTGCTATTAATAAAAGTAGTCCATAGCGTCCTATCCTACTCAATTTCTCAAACATATGTTTTTTCATATTGGATTTTTTGGTCATATTGGTAAGAAGCCATTGTATTCGCCTCCTGTGGATGTTCTTGTAAATTGTTCCTTGAAGCATGTTGTGTAAATTGATGAAAATGATTAAAAGGAAAAAAAGATGAACATGACAAAATTTAATTCTTACTCCAGTAGCATTTCAAAGCTGTCTTGACAGTGAAGTCGTACTTTCAGGAGTTGTATTTAGTGAGGCTTTACTTGTAAATTTTGAACCACTCAGCTCTCCCACTGCCGCCACCTTGTGGTGGCAGAATTGCATTATATTCACAACGATCTTTTTCCAGTAATTGATCCCCACAAGAAACGGATTGTTGGCCTGTTAAAGTTTGAGCTTTCCTCATGAAGATTACGGCACAAATTTTATTCTGTTACATATTTATCTTGTAAAAATCCTAATAAATCAGCGTTTCAGTTCTTTGTTTTCCTTTTCCCACTGGGCCCAGTTTAAAATCTAAAACGATTAAGAGGCCGAAAAAACTGCATTTTTATTTATTTTTGCATGAGCATGAGATTACACACAAACATGAGAAAAATTCAACATAAAAATGTAAAAAGCCTTTTTTATTTTTTTACTTTTCGAAAAATAAATAATTTAAAAACTTTAATATTTTTCCATATTAATTTCTATGCTTCCCCCAGAGTTTTGAGTCTAGTTGTAATATTCAAAGACAATACATCTTATATTACCGTTGCAGGTTTAAATGGGTTTTTGGCCATGTTATCTTGCTATAGTAACTGTCACAGCACACACCTTATGTGCAAGTTTTTTGTTTTTCCCAAAACAAACCTTGCAGCAGGAATGTCTATGCTTACCTCTCTGAGTTTCTCCCTGAGCGCCTCCCTCTCAGCGATACGTTTCCTTCTCTCCTCTTCCTCCTTCAGAGCGTCTCTCGTCTCTGTCCTCAAGTTGTCGTCCTTGAGGATTTTGCGGATCTTTTTCCGGCCTTTGCGCCCCTCTCCATCTTGATCCTCACCATCTTCCTCTCCGCTCTGTGAAAAAGGACATTAAGTTCAGCTCTTTGATCTTTAGCCCTCTGGTGCAAAGAGCTGGTCCTTATTATCAGTGAGGGAGCAAACCCCAAGATCCATTTATAGGTCCAATAACTCTCAAAACACACTGCAGGGTAAGTTTAAATAACGTTTAGAAGCTCTGCATGACTTGACTAGTAAACTTTAGTCGAGTTTGCCTCCACCACAAAGTAATCCTTCCAGAAATAAGAAATTTTATGAGGCTGCATCTAAAATACCTTCTCATTATTGCTGGAGGAGTCGTCCTGAACTTTGATTCTACGTCGCTTCTTTTTCTGCTGCTTGTAGCTCCTCTGATTCTCATCTTCTTTCTTCTTTGCTGATCTACAGAAATAAAAACAGGAAGCATGTTTTTTTTGTTTTTTTTATGTCCACCAAGAGAAAACAAATCTAATCAACAGAAAGTAAACGAATGCTTGGACAAGATCCCGCTTTCTCACCTGGTCTTTCGACGCTTGCTGTCCACCTCTGAGTCACTGACCTCCTCACTCATCCCCGACTCAGAACCAGAGGCTGACTTCTCAAAGTCTGAGTCTTCAGAGTCGTCGCTGCCAACTGATTTATAACAAGGCAACAAAGTCACTTACTGGTTTCTCAGTTGGGGAGTCCTGTTAATAAAAGCCAGAATCTACCTTTACGTGAAGACTTTTTCTTGCTGCCCTTGCTCTTCTTCTCCTTGCTCGAGTCTCCAGATTCACCCTCGCTCAAGGAGAGCTTATGACGGAGCAATTTGTGCCGACTGCCGCGCTTCTTCACATCAATGTCAGACTCAGAGTCTTCTGTAAATTCATCATCTTTCAGGAAAGAAACAAAGATCATTAAAGGATAGGATTCAATTGGTCTTCTTGAATACTTCTGCACTTGTATATTTCAGTTTGTACTCCACCTCGCTCCTCCTCCTCCTCTTTTCCTTTTTTAGCTTTCTTGGAGGGTTTCTTTTTCGTGTCTTCCTCTTCATTGTCAGAGGAGCTTTCTGCTCCTGAAGAGTAACTGGACTTTATTTGTGCAAGAAGCATTTTCTTTGCAATCCTTTGAGAAAGAGAGAAACAAAAGCCCCATTAAGATGTCATGCATTTTAACAGTCAAAAACAAACACAAAGTGTTGTTTTTACATCGACAAACTATCAAAGTCCAAAGTTGAAACATACTTAATCGGTTGGTTTAAAGTAAGTTAGAACAACAACTAAATACACTTTTAATGAGCAAACATTTCCCTAAATGAAGAGATTACTTGTAGACAAATTAGTCTGAGCACCTAGGTGTTATTCCACTTAGTTATTTGTTGATAAAAATGTAAAAAAAAAAAAAAAAAAAAAAAAAAAAAAAAAAAAAAAAAAAACCTTTCATTAATTAAAAAAAAAAAAAAAAAAAAATTGCCGCCGGGAAAGGTTTTGGGTTTAACCAGTTAAA
>CAEFZY010001935.1:0-39642 GCA_903066815.1 Brachyrhaphis roseni
TATATATATATATATATCAACTTTCTCCATACCCCAGGATTACTGGAAGTTTTTTTACGTCCAGGAACCAGTGGATATTTTTGATAGATTTTAACTTTTTATCTGTCACCAGACAGTTTTCTGTATAACTGAAGAGGGAGGCCAAAATTTAAATTGGTCAATAGACTAAAAATATGATTGTTTATATGTGGAAAATATGATTAAAAATATGATCTGAAATCATATTTTCAGATCCCACAATTTCTAGATGTTGGCATTAGCCATTGAAAGACATCACTGGACTTTGTCTTTGTCTTTGTTGTCTTTTCGTAGTAACACTGAAGTCCTGTGTTACTCTTGAGACAGTTCTTAGTACTGTTGCCTTGCATCCAAAGGCTGCTGGGCTTTTTCCTCACACAGTTTGGATGATTTTTCCAATGCCTGAGTGAGTTCACGCTGGGTTTACGCCCACAGTCCAAAACCACGACAGTGAGGTTAACTCAAAATTGCCCTTAGGTATGAGTGTGTTTATCCTGTATGTCTCTGTGATGAACAGGCAACCTGTCCAGGGTGAATCCCACCTTTCACTGGGGATAAGCACCTGCCCCCCTGGTGACCCTCCTCGGATAAGCGGGTATAGACGGTGGATGGTTAATTTCTTCCATCAACACTGTTGCAATCTTAAAACATTTTAATGCATGTTGAGATTATAGTCATGGTCTAAAAAATTAAATTAATGTTACTACGGGACAAAAATATTCCCAAAAGATATATTAATTATTAATAGAAAGAAAAGTTCCAACTTTTAAAATATAATTGAATGAAAGGAACAGCTGAGGTGCAACATCTCAAAAAGTCTTGATACTTATTTAGTCTGCTCAAATGTTGCATAATTTTTGGTGAAGCTTCTGTTTTAGGTGTTTTAGACTTTTGTGGTTTTCAAGAAAAGCAAGTAGATAATAGCTAATTAATTTAGTCAGCTTGTGTCAGTTTTCTGGCTTTACTTTGCATTAGAAAACTGCCTTTAGTAAAATAAATACATCTTCAAAAATATAATTTAATAATGTAACTATCTCTCATATACAAGGTATAAAACATGGCAGTGCTCCGTTACACTCATAAACCATTGTCTCCTCTAAAGTACACAAAGTCCTCCTGATGTGCCCCAGAGAAGAGTTTTCCAACATGTGGTCATAGCAGCTGATTGGGGCGTCAGGTCGGACGTCCTGCAGCAGCATTCCTTCCAGCAGGAGGGAAACCGCTGCTTGCAGCTTGGTGTTAGGTGACAAACGCCTCCACGTGGATTACAGCACTCCTGGTGTTTTACAGCAGGTTAGCACTGCAGCGGCAACACAAACCTCACTCACAGATGATGTTTTCTTAAAACTCCCTACTCCTGTTAGATTATTGAAGAATTTCTGACAAGCACAAACTTGATAGAGAAATGGGAAAAAGAGATGATTTCTTGAGACTGATCAGTTCTCATGTGGGACAGGAGTCTTTTGTTTGATTGTGCGTAATGTGCGTCTTGGATGTGGGTGCGATGCTGGCTTTGTAGGATTCCTGTGTGGATTGGAGTAAACGAGGGCTGTGGAATTTGAGTGGAGGGTAATCATAGCAGACCTACAGGAGTAACCAGATACCGACTGCCAGACTTCAGAGGAACGGGAATCCCTCCACCCAGACACACCACCTCCTGCAGGAGACACTTTGGCTGGGACAGGACATACCCCCTTCCCCTCCACCTCTCCCCGTCCCAGCCCTGCCCCCAAACTCTTCCTTTAACCCAAACCCTGATCTGACTATCCAGCTCTCCCCTTCGCTCTATATCTTGTATTTTTTAACTCTTAAAATGTGAGTGGCTAAAAAATAATCCCCAAGTTTAGCTACTTTACAGTAAGCATGTTATCAATTTAGTTTGACTTTTTTTTTCCCAATTTATTGATTATTTGTCCTTTTTATACAGCAGGTAGACCTTAAACCACACATTCAAAAATGCGTTGAACCTTAAACCTAACTATTGTCAGTCTCATTCCTCCCTCCTGACTGTAAAGGAAACCCGTGTTTCTTATCTCAAACTTCAACAAAAGTAATAATTTCCCATTATGACGTGAAAACGCAGCTGCCAGTTAATTATCTACATTGATTATGATTTATAAATCAAAGGAGTTTTTCTTGATTTTAGGAAGAATATTACTGTGTTATCAACTCATAATTTGTTCAAGCAGTAAAATTGTGGGAGGTTTTTTACCCCCTAACTCATTTAGAGAAACATGGTAGTGGCAGCATCATGTCACAGGGACAGAGAAGCAAGTCAAGGTTGATGGGAGGAAGGATGGAGCTGAAAACCTGGCAACCCTAGAAGAAAAGCTGTTAAAGATTGAATGAGACCTGAGACTGGGATGGAGGTTCATCTTCCAGCAGAGCAGTGACTCTAAGCAGACAGTCAGAGACACAATGGTTCATATCAAAGTGGTAATCAGGTAATAGCACAGGTTCAGACTGACAGACAACTGAGTTTCTGGCAAGATTTTGAGCCTGTTCTCACAGAAGAGATTAGCGATTCAAGCCTTATTGTGGAAAAACTCAAAAGGCCAAAGTCAAGACGCAAGCTGCTCCTGCTAAAGTAACAGAAATGGAAAATGTAAAGCATACCAAATTCATCTCACACTTGTCTAATACTGATATTACACCTATCAATCACTCCTGGAAGCTTGTCTTTAGCATGTTTGCTGACATTTCTCATGATTTATCAGCATAATAACACACACATACTATACAATATGAAAGAGAAGGACCTTTAGGGGTAGGGAATATTATCTGATGATTTAATGGGATGTGATGTGTGTGGGAGTAGACAGAATATTATATAAAATAAAGGTGGAGGGGGTAGGGAAATCCAAAGTTATCACCCTACTGCATTGGCGCATCAGGCAGAGTTTTTAATTCTGCAAAGAATCAAACAGGGGTACGGATTCCTTCACAAAATATTCATCAAACAATAACTAATTCGGTTTCATCTACCAAAGAAAATGTCAACCTCTGAAGATGAATTAGCTGCTTTAAAAAATATATATATATAAATATATCACAAATTATTAATGTGTTTGGGCTTATTTACCTATTTGAGCTTTTGCAAACACGACATTAGAAGCGCCG
This sequence comes from Brachyrhaphis roseni, assembly GCA_903066815.1. NCBI lineage: Eukaryota > Metazoa > Chordata > Actinopteri > Cyprinodontiformes > Poeciliidae > Brachyrhaphis > Brachyrhaphis roseni. The sequence continues at coordinate 3,139 of CAEFZY010001935.1, forward strand.
CACTTCAAAGTCGATCTCCTGTAAGTCTGAGTGCTGTCACAAATGTGCTGGAGCTGCTTTGATTAAAAATGAAATTAGATAATACATGAGGTCTCATGCAGTATCTAGGGCATGACGTTTGAAAAAAGCCTTCAAGATTGTTTGATTTCTAGAGAGCGGGGTTTGGTCTCGTCGTGACATGATGGTAGATTGACTTGCTCTCTGTAATCAAATGATTAGCGTTTGAGCTTTACACTGAGTCGTTTGTTGTGTAATTCAAGAATAATTCATTGATGATGACCTGTCCATGGTGTCCTCCGCCTTTCCACCCAACAGATGGATGGATAGATGATCAAAAATGTCCAAATGGATGTGACTGTTTCTAGCAGAAATTCAACATTGCTCATCGTTTGGAGAATGTATTTTTGCAATGACAATAAATAAAGTTCTAACTTCTGTCAGCTAATGGGAGGAAATCTTTAAATATCTTTTTTCATGCAAAGCCTGCTGTCTGCATTTAAGGCATATGTCAGCTTGTTCGAATGTGTTTGTGTGAATGTCCTTCTCTCTCAGTCATTAGGAAAAACATCCCTGCAGGCCGTACTGGAGCCAAATAAGCATATGAATGCCAGAAGTGACTGTCCTCTTCTTTAAACTCTTAACAGACACTTCCAGCTTGTAAACATGGCTAGACAGCAACTCCCTCCCACCCCCCTTGCCTCCTGCTGGGAGCTGGCAGTTGGGCAGACTGTCTTATCCATCCTCCCCAAACCCCCCACAAACTTTGGCAACAGCACATACACAGGAATATTCACACAACACATACACATATTTGATAAATTAGAAGATACATTCTTATGATTCTCGATTTTTAGGTTAAAAATACCTTTAAACGATAAATGACTGTTTAATGTCTATTAAACAGACTTTTAATCAAGGCCACATCTCTGTATTGTTAATGGTTCTTATATTGATTTGATGTAACATTTTAATTTTAAATGTTATGTTTTTATTAGCTACAAGTGGAAAATCATCATAATTGATAGGAAAAAGGCTCTGAACCGTCATTCTGTGTGTAAATAATCTATATATGCTTGACTTTATTGAAAAGAAAAGAACTTGTTGTTCTGTATTTGTATTTGAATGTGACTGGATGTGTACAATTAAATAGAAATTGTGAAGTACATGCGTGCTGTAAAAATAGAAATAATTTTAGTTCACATGCGTCATAGACACATACAAACATTAGTGTCCAAAAATGTAGTTATGCTAAGTCTTGGTGCTCTGAAATTGGCCAGCTGAATAACCAATTCTATGCGTTTTTAGCACACAAGGGTTTAAAATACCTTTATACCTAATCTTGACTCTAGGGTTAGGGTTCTTACAAATTTATTGTGTTAAAATTCTCGGCTTAAATAAAATTTCAGGAGCTCCTAGTCAATTTCAGTATTTGTTAAGGTCTTAATGAAGATTGTAGAGACATAACCTCTTGCTTTTTAATGAAACAAAAAGGTGAATACGGAAATAGTTCCCTATATTTTAGTTGTGTTTGAAACTAATAATGTCAGCAGTTTGAAGAAGAGAGACAACAATACAGTCTTACATCTGTGTTTTGATAATGTGCATGTCTCTGTGTTAAAGTAAATACAATAAATTAATTATTGTTAGCAGAAATGCCAAAAACGTCACTGGCCCTTGTGTTTGGTTTCATTAATTCATATGGATAATGTTTGCTGCCAGATTGAATGGGCAATCTGACAATGATTTATCTGTCTTTCGGGAACAAACAAATTTCTAAACAAAAATATATATACGTTGATAACAATTTACTCATAGATATTTACCTAATCCAGCCAAGTCTGCCACTAAGGAAATTACTACCAAGAAGATCTGGATGGATGGAAAAAGAAACAATCCAACAGTCCTCAACCACACTGTCTGCACACCCAACAAACAACCACAAACCACAACCAGCCAAAATGTGACTGAACATGCAAACTTGTTCCATTTAGCTCAGTGCTCATTTAATCTGGAAAAACCCACACCCTTCACAGCCATGCAGCTTGGTAAAACACACAAAATCAATGCATTATTAAAGCCTGGCAGAGACAAATACAAACACGTAAAGAGAACGAAACAGACTCAGTTTCTTCTTAATATCTTCACAGGGGTAACGATGGAGAAACTTTCAAGATCCAGGTCTTGTCTCAGTGCTTTTGTTGTTATATGGCAGGTTTTCTGTTGAAACCGGAACACACTTTCTTATCTTGATTTACTGTAGTTTGCAAAAAAAAAAAAAATTAACTCTGTTCCACAAGCTGTTTTCTAAATTATATCTTTCAGAAAACTATTAGTTTTATGCCAGATGATGAACCCTGTGAATAACTTACAGGTTTGTCTCATCGATTCACAGAATTTTTTCCAAAGGACATTTGCGCTCTTTTTGATCAACAGTGGCTTTTTCTTCTGAAACCTCATTAAACATGAATACTGACTGTAAATGAAGCCAGTGAGGCCTCAATGCTTGGATGTATTTTTGGGTTATTTTGAAAAATGTTACGAAATAAAACTGAATTATTTAAAATATATTTTGAGTATTGTAGGTAGAATTTAATAGCTACCTGTTTTGACAGCGAAACGTTAGTATGAGCTAAAAATAATGTTTTGTTTAAATAATGGTTAACGTTTGCGGAAATAATAGTTGAATAAACCTGGAGATCTTAGCTGCAAACAACAGCTAAAACCATTCAATAGCGAGCCACAAAGAGAGTTAGCATACTAGCAGCAGTTCACCAAAAATCCATCATGCTGACAAGTAAGCCTGTTGGTGTTAATGGTCTGATGCTGCTTCAAGACCTGGGAAACCTCCTGTAGTTGATGAAACCATAAATTATGCTGTCTGCCAGAAAATTCTGAAGACTCAAAAAATAAAAAAAAAAAAGAGGTGAAGTTGCAGGGAGGCAGGTTTGACTGAGATGCTGTAGAACAACCTGAAAATGACTGTTTTTTGTATTAATTTTGTTTTTTTTGTGTGTGTGTCTGATGTTAAAATTTGTTCATCTTTCGCATTTAGGACTGTTAAATAAGAGAATATCTTTATTTACAGTAGATTAGACATGCAATGGGCAGAGAGAGAAGAGGAAATAATGGGATGGGAATCAAGGACATAAAGCCTCCATACATGTATTTGTGATGGCTGCTCTACATCTACACCACACACCGCCCTGTTTTCTTTTTTTAATAGCTGTCATCTGTAATAAACACCCAGAATTAATTAAATGTACAAATAATATTCTAAGACTCTAAACCGTTTGCTCTGTCTTTTTTAGCAGTCTCCCATGATGTGTTTTGCAAATTGCTTTCCAACTATTTCCAACAGAGCCAACAATGGGAAGCGGAATCTGGGTCTTGTGAATCTAGGGCTTGGAGACTGTGCGGGTAAAGCAGGCTTACAGTAGTAATCCTCTTCGCAGACACCCATCTGACTCTCAACAGGATGATGGCCAGACAGCCACACAAACACAGAATGTTTGTTAGAAGGAGATCTGTTTTGTCCTGTTTTCAGGGATACGGGAGGTCACAAATAGGCCACCATGTTCCACCAATAAAATCTAGCACCATCCAAGATGTTTAAGTTGTAGTTTTCCAAGACTTCATTTGTTTGTTTTCTCTCGAGGCGTGGCGCAGGACTCTTTGTTTGAAACATACCATTCTCTTAAATCAGCCATTTAAACAAAGATGCTTCTCCAGGAAGCCAGACCCGCTGTTGACCTTATTGGTTTCTGAAATTTGTCATTAGTGCTTCCTGGCTGTGATGTCATGAGTCAGTTAATGACAGAGAGGAAGTGGGAGATTCATCCCCAAATAACTCAGGAAAAACAGACAATTTTACCAAGCAGTAATGAGTCCGAGGGAACCGAGCTCGTGACATCGTCTGACTCATCTTGACTTAGAGAAAAATGCTTTAAAGACCTGCAGCCCAACATCAAATTGTCCCAGGAGCACAAAGTTAAACTGATGCTGACTTTTCTTCGAACACAAAAGTTAACAAGTGGGATTCAATGCGTTTATCCAGTACAGCTAAGATAAGTTAAAACTAAAAGAATTGCCTCAATCCCCAAAAATAGACAAGACAAATATAATTATTTGTATTTTCTTTTTTATTATTTTGGCATTTCTTTCGTTTTGTATTTATATTAAGCAAAGTGCATCTTCTTTTCTTCTCATCAACACATTGCACAATACATAAATAATGATGCATATAAAACGTCTTCATATTTACAATTAATAATATATTTATATATAACATAAAATACATTTTTTCGCTTCTTTTTAATTAAATCTGTCATTTATTAAACATGTCCATCAGAATTTATACTTTTTTCTCACTTTTAAAATCCTTTTTTTTTTCTTCTGAATTTGAACCTCTGGAACAAAAACGAAAAAAGGAAAAAGTCCGTTTTTTTCTGTGAGTGGGTGTTGAAGAGGTCAGCATGAAGAGGAGGAAGGCTCCTGCTGCTGCTATCGCGTGTTAAAGATGACTTCCAACCAACACGGGCAGCTGCTGATGAACTGTCTGGTGTAGCACTGTCCCCAACCCTTCACAAAGCTTATCTGCACCGTGAAGCCCGTGCGAGGCTGCTGCGTGAATTCGTGGTCGTTCGGCCTCTGCAGGCTGCACGCCTTGTCATAGTCAAAAGCTTTGATGGAGAATCCGGGGAACACCTTGTGCACGAGCAGCGTGCGCGAGTCCGGGTTGTCCAGTGTGGCCGACTTGATGAAGATGGGGTAGCAGCTGCGGTTGTACACCCACACCCCGTCTGGCTCGCGCGTCAGTTGGATGCCGTAGCCGATCTTGGCCCGCACCATCTGAACCAGTTGGGACTTGTTGTCCGAGCAAAGCTGTCCCAGGCAGAAACCGTTCCCTTGAGGTAGATCGTAGAAGATGTCCAGAGAGGACTCCTGGACCGAGTAGAGGCGTCCGACGCGTGTCTTCTCCTCCCAGTACGCCACCACGCACCAGTGGGCCGGTTCTCCTGACTCCTGCAACGCCAGGGAATCTGGAAGAGGGGAACAAAGATATGGAGATGTTTAGATACAATAAATAAATTGCAATAAAAGTAAGACATCAGACAATTAAAATGTGCAGATCAAGGAGAAAAAGAGAGAAGGAGAAAAAGATGACTTCATGAAAGATGTGATCAGATGTCATCTAAATCTGAGCAACAAAGCAGCTTAAACATTGCTACAGCTGAACAACCTCATCCTTATCCCCGTTTTGGGAAATGGAGAATTTGCTTTCGTCAAGAGCCAAAACAGAGCTGTCATCCACAATTTCTGCCATGCAGGAAAACCATATTGGAATTCCTGGACCACAGACAAGAAAAATCAACTCGGAGACGCACTGCCAGGCAAGTTTCCACATGCAGTACAATATTTATCTAGGCATTAAATGCTTATCTTCTGTCTGGCTCGCTGTATTTTTGTAGCGGCCCGGCCAACAATGTTCTGACGTCAACCTCTTGTCCTGATTGTCTCTACAGCAACATACTTCGCCCTGCTGGAGGAAATGAAGAGTTTGACCGACGGAGACATGGTAACTGATGCAGGGCTTTCACACAAACACATAAACCATGTTGGGCGGGCATCAGAAGCAGGCCGTTAACTCCGTTGACAAGTGAGGCCTCGTGGGTCTGAAGTTTCCCCTGAGCGTAGAAAAGAAGTGTAGCACTGGCCGCGCTCCAGTTTCCAAAATCTATCCCCTTTCCCTTTAGAGCGCCTCCTGCGCTGCCGCACTCTCCCTTCATATCTCTATTCCACAGAAATCTGGCTTCCAGCGACTCCCAGTAAGAAAAGGGAGCCGGTCAGGCGCAGGGGAAATAGATTGAGACAGAGAGGGGGCGGGGTGAGGAGGAGAAGGAATGCTTTTTACATATTTTGACTGTTACTTTTACAACTTTGCTTCCTCTTTGGACTTTTAAGTGCCTCTTGTGCTTTTTGACGTTGTCGCCTCATTGCGGCAACTTCTCTCAAGTGTATAAATATCCATTCCTATAGGCCATTTCCCAAACATCAGGAAAGCATGGAATGTGGGTATATATTTGGAGGAAAACCTGAACAGAGCCCCTCGACCTGCCCCCTTTCATCTAGCAGTAGCTGTGAATGCAACCGGTAATTTGGAAGGTCCCGTCTGGGACTAACTGCGACGCTAATGCGGCAGGATCTCTCCCGGCCCAGGCCGACTTATCCTGGCCTGTCATTAGCCTTCATTAGGTGGGGGGGAAAAAAAAGAGGAAGGAAAAAAGAAAACATTGGGAGAAGACAGAAAAAGTCTAGGAGAAGGAAAGGGGGCCAGCAAAACTGAAAGCATGCCTTCCATAAAACAAGCGGGGCTGTGTTCTTTGAAGTTGCACTGAGCTGAGCCTCGGGGAATTTATCGTAAATCCATGCTGGTGGGGTGCTAAAGGAAACCAAGCACCCAGCTATCTACATTTGACTAAATGCAGGCAAAAGGGAGAATTTATCTTTCTGATAAAAGACAGGAAAGCATTTTATGTCTCAAGAAGATGCCAGACAAATCCGGCATGTTTTACACATTACAGGAAGAGCCAAGGTTGATAAGGACAAGGACGCATGGGCCTGCTGGTGGAGCTCACCTGTGGGGCCCTGCTGTTTGTGTGTGGGGGTGGGGGTGTGTGTGTGTGTGTTATTGCTGAGAGAGACAGAGCTTGGCGTCATAGGTCATTAGAGCGGCTGCCTGTCTGAGCCTGTCATTGCAGCTCGAAAACACTCTGCTATTCAGGACTATACTAACGGGCCTGCCGTTTCCCCCGCCTCGTGGACTAGCCTCTGAGAAACTTTAAACTCGTGGTGTGAGAAAACCGCAACGGAAAGGGGTGGGGGGGATCAAGGCAGGAGAGAAGCAAACCGCTGGAAGTCAAGAAGCAGAGGGTCACCATGTAAAAAAAAAAATTATATTTGACTTATTTATGAGTCATTTCAAATTTTAAAGATTAATAATGTGCACAAGGCTCCTTATGTCTTAATAACAACCCTGTTCTCATTTAGTCGGCTTTTTAAACTGCTACATGCTTCACACATTATTGAGCTAACCTTCACTAAGAAACTGAACTGACTGCTGCAGCTTCAGGTCAGTCTGTGTCATGTGACCTGCAGTGCTCAGAGAGCCAGATATGTAGAGAAAAACCTGAAGAGAGCAGCTGAAATGATAGCTGTTAAAAATTATGATGATCAAACCAAAAAACTGAGCTTTGAATGCAGGAGGTTTTTTTTGTTTTTTTTTTTTTACCATTTTGTCAACTGGTAATAAATGAGTTAAGATGAGACAAAGTGATAATTAAATCATGTGTGAAAGAAGAGCAGACAAGCTTATTGTTAGCCTAGCATTTCAGCTAACTGCCCAGAATCAAAATATTTCCAGCAGGAATAAAACAGAGCTCACTACAGACAGTAGTTATATTTGTAGAGACAGATATATCTTTAGAAACATAAAAAATGTATTTTATTGTCATGAAAAAATGTCCAGACTCCTACTTTAAAGCATATGTTAGTTATTTTCCGAGCATTAACAGGTATCAGACTGGGGAAAAAACACAGGTCTGAATCTCATGGAGAAAAGAAGTCACTGTACTGATAGTCTTGTGTCTCTTTAACAAAAGAAACTGCGAACTGACTAAAAGATGTTTGTGTTTCAATATCCATGCCACCACTTTTTAACAGAGACATCAGCAGATTTCTGTCGACGCTCAGATGTCTCCTGCAGGTAAACAAACCCAAACCCATTCAGTGAATCAGCCGGCGGGAAGGCGAGACAGCCAGACTCCTCTATCAGCGGGGTGCTGCCTCGCAAATAGTAATGTTCACAGCTTGTTCTGACAGCAGATGAGCTTACACCTCATGAGTTATGCTGCTGGACAAACATGCATGTATGAAAACATTCGCTAATTTTAGCGGCGTCACGTAAACTCACCTTAGTTTCCAAGTGCTTATTCAACTTGGGGTTTTTTTGTTGGGTTTTTTTTTTATTTTATTTTAGTAATTATTGTATGTAAAGGGTGTCAAGCTCGTCGAGTAACAGCCTGACACTGTTTCAGATGTATCTCTCATAAGTGTGTGTCAGGTGAAGTCACTGTGTGTGCCTGTTCATTAGCTCCAGGTCTTCAATATTCACTGTGGGCTCTGATTGTACATCTGTCTGCGTGTCCAGGTTCTGGATGTCTGCCTGTTGAAGCATTAATCTGAGTTTCTGTCTGCCTCCCCACCTGCTCCCTTCTGCACTCTGGCCTCTAAGCTCCTCTTGTGTCTCGGGCTTCTCCTCCTCGCCAGAGATAAGCTGGCTAGCCGGCAGCCTGTGGCCATCTGTCACTCTAACCCTTTCTGTCCTCCTCCTGTCAGTTGTCTGCTGCTGCTGCTGCGTCCCATTCCCGTTTGTCCCATGGGGTCCACATGCAAACACCCAACCCCCGCACCTCCACATCTAACAAAGCCTTTTCCTGCCTCTTCACAACAAAGCAATCGAGCTCTCGAGTGATGATGCGTCCAGCTGTCCTAGTTAAAGCTAGTTTTTGCAATGGACAAAACAGCATTAAATGGACCGGACAACTAAGGTTTAAGAAACTTGTGAGTAAGAAAGCATTCAACTTCTTCCATTATGTTGCTCCCACGGTTTAAAGTTCATAGTGGTTTTAGATGCTTAGGTAATTTTACTGCAAACATCTCACCTACAGCTGCACACCGACAGTAAGCTGGCTAAATGAAATCTAACACACATTTTAAAATGTTTAAAAGTCAGACAGACTCAATAGGAAATATTTCCAATCTTTATATAAACTGCAGTGAATCAGTTATGGACTACATGTATATAAAGCAGCAGACTGCTGGCTGGCTAGCTAGGTAGCTGAGCAGATAGTCCAAAATATTTTTTAAGCTAATAGTTTGTTGTGCTTGTGTTAATCAAAGAGCAGAATGACTAGAAAGTAAGATTTGCTACATAACAAGTTTGACAACTTCAACTAAACTTTCAATAAATACTGTGCAACGTATGAAAATATTGCAAGCCTTACATCTTTATGCACACAAATGTCCTTATCACAAGCAGTTCTGTGACCTGCAAATAACGCATCACAGATATCTGACAACTGTAAATATTTATCAAACCGTCTATGCAGTTATGCAGTGCTGAATTTTTAGCATAAGCACCAGGGCCTTACTGGGTGTCAGCTCCCCTGTTTTAATGCTCTAGAGTACAACTTTAATAAAGCAGACGCCAAGCTAGCCGAGACAACTGGACTGAGCCGAAGGGGAAGCGAGGCAGGACGGGTGTGAAGGAGGGCGAGGAGGTGCTAGACTCCCTGCACTTCTCCCAGGGACACAAACACAGTCTGGAAAGGTTAATCATTACCTCTGTCTGACTCCACACGCACAGACACCCACCAGGTTGGTGCTATTCTTAGAAGTCAGCCGATTCACACACATTACACTCGCACATGATTTTCAGCCTTCGGTTCTGTACAGTTTCAATATGAGTAAATGGCGAGGAGGCGCCAAGAAGCGCCTCGCATCGATCCCTCAGAAAACTGAGGCTGTTTAGGCCTCTCTCGCCTCAGACTTGTAATGGCCCTGTCATCAGACACACTGGATGAAAACTGGAATGAGGAAGACATGAGGGAAACAGCTCGAGGCAAGGAGGAGGAAGGGCTCGTCACGGTGCCTTATTTTCTAAGTCAACACCCTCTCGCAAAGCCGGGGAAAGTCTATTCCAAAGGTCAAGGGTCAGCCTGGAGGCATTCCTTTTGTTCTTTCTGCCAGGCCGTATAAGTCCAGCCCCCCCAAAAAGATGTGTATGCATGTGAGTGCACCTTCATCTGCAGTCAAAGCTAAGCATCTCTCCATTATTGCAAACAAAACATGAGGTGTCATTGATTTCTCTGTTTAGGAGTTTAAGAGTCCCGACAACGCTTCGACAGCCAGCTCGCAGCGCCTGTAAGGACTGTCTGGCTCACTTCTTGTGCAGCCAGAAATTCAATGACAGGCGGCCACTCCTGAAGAAGAAAGGACAGCAGTTTTACTGTGCAGCACCAAGGAAAGTAGATTGTCCTCATCTCACATCAATGCAACACAACAGCAGCTTCTCAAAATAAGGACCATCTTTCTTCAGCTGAGTATCAATGCCGCTAAAGGATGATCAGTGGTGATACTTGTTAGCGACAGCAAAAAATTCCAAACAAAACTGCATCACCGTGCAAATGAACAGTTTCATAGTGAAGAGGAGCTCTAACTTCAACTCATTAAATGCATTAAACCCATCACATAACAGCATCTACTTAAATGTACTCCTCTGAGTTTAATAAAACCCAGTAAAAGGTAATGTGCTTTGATATATAAATAGAGAAAATATTATTTCTTCATATTCTAGTGGATTCAAAACTACTAATTCTATCTAAGACCCAGCAGCACATTGTCTTTAGCTTGTCATGGTTCTACATGTTACACGTTGTTTTCCAACACCAAAGCTAATTATTGGTCTGGAAGATTGGCTGGAGTGGCTTTTTTAGCTAACAGACAGGAAGTGAAGCTTTAGGATGACAGGTAACTGAAGCTGCTAACTCCCCTCACCCCCACCCCAATCTCAAGAAACGTAAATAAACTCTGATGGCAGGAAAACCACACAGGGGAGTGGCCCGGTTTGTCTATCTGCAGATCTGACTTCTTGCAGAAACACAGATAGAGAAAATGAGTTGCAGACACGCCATCTCGAACATGAGCCATCCGGCTGCGACGGGGGGGAGAAGATAAGGAGACGAAACTGCACGCGTTTTCCTACTTGCTGTCCGTAGTTCAGTTTTTCTCAGGAGCTTCTCAGGTTTCTCATGGTCATTAAGAAATATGAAAAAAAAAAAAAAAAAAAAAACTTGTGAACATTTCATCTCTCCAGTCCCTGGGCTGCATCTTCCACATGGCACTCAAAGGGTCCCAAAAGCTGCACAACAATGCTTTGTAATTTGACATTTTCTTTCCTAATGCTGGACCTCTTTCCCATTCCTGTTGAGTTCTTAGCACAACACTTCATCAGACTGACCCTTGCACGCTCACACATACACAACCACTCCCTGCAACCCAGATTTCCCAGGGTGACAGGACAAATAAACACAAAGTACTTTCAAACATGGTGCCAGGCCAGCTAGAATGATGTCATGAGCTCACTTTTGCAGACACACAAGTCAGGAGACTTCCCACAAGATCGGTATCTAGGAGAAGTACTGTCACACACACTCACACACATACAAATATATATAGATAGATGGACAGACAAGATGAACAACTGCCTACATTGTTGAGGCTGAAAGACCGTGGGAACTAAATCAGAAACCACTAACAGAAAACAGACAACCATCAGTTTCAGTTGGACGTGGCCTGAGTGGTGTTTTTATTTTATTTGTATTTATATATACCTCTGTATACCTCTAACTGTATGTGGTTGTTCCAGCATTGATAGAGATGCAGTTACTGACACACAAAGGCACTCCAGAGTACACAAAAGACAAACTGACTCCATGAATGAGCAGGCAGGAGGGTGGAGACACACACACACAGGTTTTATGGGCATATGTCTCCACTTATTTCCTTTTTTTTAATTCTCCACACAAGTGGTTTGAGTTCTCCTTTTCCACTGCCCCCTTCACACATTCATTCAACCCACCCCCCAGATATAGCTTCATACCTTAGGTAATGTCAAAGCCCACTCCCACAGAGCCACTGCGAACCAAAACAATGTTCATCTTGTCCTGGGCTTCCGTCCAGCTTTGGCTCAGAACCAGAGCTGCAGAGCCCTCCTGTCAACCGCGCTAAAGGTAATGTTTTTTACCGGCAAGCACATCGTCCCAAAGCATTTGAGGCAAAGGGAAAACACAAAATGCATGCAGAGCAAAGCAAGACACAACTCTCCTCAATCCCACTCCATCATCCGCCGCCTTCTGCGTGCATGTTTTTCCGATTTGTGCAGCATAATGACACAGGGTGGGGAACAGAGGGCGGCCAAAACCAAAATTAAGTCCCTTGCCAAGAGGTTGGCTTGGCTGCCTTGCAAGGAGAGGAAGTGGGGAGTAATGAGAGATCCTGGCCCAGCACAGAGCGGCCCGACTCTGCTTTGCTCAGCTCGCTGGCTATAACACGCATCCTCCAAATTACAGAGAACCGAGCAGAGCTGCCGGCCATCTCTCCCTCCACCCAAAGCCGCCATCTTCTCTGCCTCTTCATTCCCTTCTCTTAGTGTTCATACGAGAAAACCAACAAGAAATGGAAACTAAGTAGTAAATTTTGGTGAAAGCAGTCCTCATTTTCAAAGAGTGCATTTCTCTGGTCAGTTCCTCTCTTTCTGATGCCCTGCCTTCCTCATTTCTGGTTGGTGTACCCCCAGTGTTTGTTTTCCATCAAGATGAGGCCTCGGCTGCCTCTCTGTCCGCTCGGCTTTTCCTCAAAGACATGAGGTCATATCCTGCGCGGCCCTTTCCTCTCCCTGCTAACCCAAACAAGGCAGGAATCCTTAGCAAGAGGAGGCACACTGAGGGTGCTCTGTTGCAAGCTTCCACTCTTAATTTTCTTAAGTGTAAAAACCTTCTTGTGTGAAAATATTTCAAGATAACGCCCAATAAAGCCTTTTTATTAATTTAATGATCCATGGTGCCAGGACTAAATTTAATCCCCATCACAGCCCCTGATGAAGGTTACACTTCAACCCAATTCACTGGATGACTAATTGACTGGCCAAGGGGCCGGGTGACTGTCTGTCGAGGTAGGCTGGCGGTATAAGAATACAACTTGGCCTAAATTTAACCTGCAGTGGGAGGAAGCGCCTGTGTGACAATCGGCCATGCGCCAGGGCTCGCACCGGGTCATTTTATCTCCTCGCCTGTGTGTGCGTGTGCGTGTATGTGAGAGTGTACATGCCACCACTGTGCGACTGGATCCGGTTACACACAGGCACTCTGGGTCAGCCCCCAACGGCACCAGCAGGCATGCCACTGACACTCAGATGCTACACTTTCAAGCATCTGGCACAAACAGAAGTCTACTTTATAGAATACTTCTATGTATGGGCCATGGTACTCCGCAACAGTACTTATCAAATAAACACACACTTAAAGCAACTGATATTTGTATTACTTTGATCTAGATGGACCTGAATTTTTGATCTGCTGTTGTAGCCACAAGTTCTTGTAATAAAAGAAATTGTAAATTTCTTGTCAAAGTCAAGTCTGTCTTGTGATGCGCTATTCTTCATTATGAGAGTGCTTTAAGACTAGCAACTCATCAACGCTTGTCACTCTTATTCTGAAGTAAGAAAGGAAGTAGTACCTTTGTAGATTTTGTTATTTTGTAGGGATGGTTGCAAATGAATTGAAATATATGCAAATAAACAAGATGTTTGGATCTTCGTGTAAGTACAGTTGAATGTATGCATTTAATTAATTCTTCATTCACCAATGAAGCCACTATATTCACTTTGCAACATATACATGTATAACATCTAAACCCTTGGATTATGAAAGACACGTTTTTGAGGCCAGAGCACAAGACTGTTAAAACCACACATTTGAGCTCATGAACAATTAAGTGAGGCAAGTTTTATTGAGTGAATATATTCAATGTAAGGTGTTATTGTTTAACTTGCAAATATCTAAAAAATGTCAAACCAAGACAACAAAAATTGTGAAATTTATGTATGGAAACAGTTTGTTCAAATTAACCCCATTTTACATTTTTCCCAAAGGGGAAACTCCGTTACAAATGCACCGATGAAGCCCCCACCACTAGGGGGAAAAAATGTAACAAGCTATACTGAGAGAAAGTTGTTGATTGGTCGCCGGTAGCCAATAACAGCTTCACATATGGATTTTTGGTTTTCTTAGAAAGGATTGTTAAGGACTGATTTGTATATCATACATTGTCTCTCTTTGTGGGTTGGGTGTATTGTTTTGCCCCCCGGCTTTTATGAAATGACAGAACGACATTATGCAGCAAACTATTCAGAGCTGTGACTGCTTCAATAAAAACTTATTGGAGAGATGTTAAAGCTCAACAGGCAACAAGAACGCCTTCTAAGCTGCTCATAACTAAGAGTTACTTAACACTCCAGAGATTCATAACCAACAGTCCAGCACCCTCTTAACCCTGACCTGATCTCCATTTCTCAATCCCTAATCTGATCTCCCAGCTCAATGCCTGGGTGAACCTATAAACCCCTGATCTAGGTCTTCGCCAAGATTGGTGGCCCTGACGCCCGGCTCCAGCCGTCCTCTCCTCTTCCCTTCCCCTCTGCTCTGTTCCAAGCCGATGACGTGGGCTAGTGAGAGGAGCTTTGGAGCCGCTAGTCTGGCAGGCAGCCTAGTTTGCATTTGTGCTTGTCGCTGTCACAGTTCACTTAACTCCTTCCATCCTGAGCAATCTAGGCTTTCCCCTGAATGTAGAAACGGAGAAGAATTGATTTATCTAAAGTCTGAATGAACTATGTCTCTGGAGGTGAGTTCACTAGTTGTTCTAGCCCCTCTCCTCAAAGAAAGCAAGTTTATTATTGTAAAACAATGTAAAACGTAGCAAGTCTCTTGCTGATTTCCAGTATCCTTTAAGCCTCCCTCTCCTCTCTGTGAATTTGTCTGAAGAAGAACATAAAAAGGCCAAAGTGAGTGAATTGGAAGGTCAGCAGCAGGGCCTCTGGGGGAGCCATGTTTCTTTTGTCAGGCCCCCAGAGGGAGGGAGCCAAGCGGGGAAAACAGGGAGGGTGAAAGAAGAGGCAGAGGAGGAATAGATTACACCCCCAATTCGTTTGGCTTGCAGCGGAAATCATGGGGGCAGAGAGCTTTGGCCATCACGCCTCAGCCTTTCTACCTCTCCCGCTCTCACTGAGGAGGCCCATTCACCAAAGACGCTGGCTGCCACGGCCATGTCCTCCTCGCCAGGAAGGAAAACAGGGGAGGAGGGGTGGCCGACGAAGGGAAAACGAAGGGAGGGCGCCTGCTAAGCCTCCACTTCTTGGGTTTCACAGTTTGAACAGTGTATGAAATGTGTCTTTAGTTAACGCACAAAGGGAGGACTTTAGTGTCCATCCTGATGGTCTGGAGGAGGATGTGGGGTGTGATTTTTGGATCTTCTGCTCTGACACACACAGGCAAGAAGGCTAAACCCTCCACCCCCAACCACCAAACAAAGGACGGGGGCGGGGGGGAAACGGGCAGCGAACACCAACTGACATAAAACAGGCTTTAAAGGCTCTATAATGAGAACCATATGCGGCAAATGAAAGCAGAGAACAGCACTGGAGAGCGAACCCTCTCCCTCTCTCATGAGCATCATCGTATTCTGCAGCCTGTGGGTAAGGAAGGCGACTCTGCCAATGGGGTGGGGGTTACAGGAAGGACTCTCATGGAGCCTGAAACACGTTCAGCATAAGAGTTGGAGGAAAGTAAAGTAAGGAGCCCTGTGTGTCAGCCTACAGGAGAGTTACTCTCCATCTACAAAGACATCCACCGTATCTGCAAACACAACGAAACATACACTCAAATGTCGGTTTAAGTCTGCTTTCCATTCCTCTCCTCAACACTACATGCACTGAACATATTCTTCTGCAAACAACAGCCTGGCGTGTTTGTCTTCCATTACAACATCACACAGAGAGCGATGGGAGAGGAGAAGGGAGAAGAGAGGAGCGTTGTTCAAAGAGCCAGAAGGGAAGAATTTATGTGGCTGTGGGAGAACTGCACCTCCCTCCTTCACTGGCTGTTTTATTACAGAGGGGAAGCTGGGGCCCCCACAATCACCGCCTCATCATCGCAAGTATGGAGGGGAGATGATGTGTGTGTCAGGAGGAATGTGAAGCGGAGGGAAAAGAAAAACAGAGGAGGGAGATGATGAGGAGGAAGAGCAGAAAAATGGGTGATATAAAGGCGAGATGTATTGGTGGGAATATTTACCTGAAAGCCCCACAGGGGCCGAGTACGTAGTTTCCCCAGTCTCACTGGATGAAGGCCCAGAGTCTGGAGAATCTGAAGGAAAGAGAGACTCCGAGTTAGTACTGAGCGTGTTCCTGTGTGTGATGGGAGACGGCAGCAAAGCAGCAGCTGTGAGGCCGTCAATCATTCGGGTGAAATCAATGCCTAATGAAGACGCTGACGACGAAGCTCACACCCTCTCTCACACACACAGCAGAGAATTTCTTACACCCTTGATAATCCCCCCTATAATCCGGTGCTTTGGAAGGAATGTTAGCCCTGCTTCTTTACACAGACGAGCTGCTGAACCAGAAAGGGTTAGATTCTTTCTGTCAACGACTGGGGTGAGAGCTTGAGTCTGGCTCTTTTATTCCCTCCTCAATAACAAAACGAGATGTTATGATATTCCACCTCCCAATATTTCTCACCGAAGGGAAGAATGTCTCGTGAATAAAGACCTTCTAGTTAAATACGTATGGGATAATATGGATACGGATATGAAGGTATAACCTTTGAGCTTAACACTCAGTTGAAATCATATTATAGACTCTTATTTTGAAGTAAAAAAGGAAGTAGTCTTTCAGTTGCCCTGTTAAACACTTCTGACTTATTAATTTGGGTAACCTGTAAGAAGAAACTGAAAGAAATAAGTGACTTTAAGCCCTGTGACAATAGCAGCTAATATTGCTAAAGTTAGCATCTGCTTTGTAGTTCCTTATCAGAACTAAAGTAAAAAGTTGCTTCATATTTTCAGTAGCTGAAAACAAAAAAGGAATTAATTTAATCAAAGGGTTTTTTTTGGGGGGGGGGGGTTGACAGTTTTTTTAACCAGTCTGAAACACCAGATAAGATGAACTTTGAGAGTGCTGTGAGAACAGTTGCTACCAGTTAACTGCTAATGTCAAGTAAAGGATTATTTCATGTTTTTATGTGTCTGGACTGCATCTTAACATCTCTTAGCACAACATGAAAAATACTTCAAATCAAACACGAAGTGGATCATTCTACATCGAACAGATTTGTTGTTTTTTTTAAAGTTTGTGTAGCCTTTATTCTACTTCTAAGACGAAATAAACTAAAATCGCAATTCAAGAACTACATATTCTGTTCTTGTTACAGATGATTTTCTAACAAATTGTCATTTGTGAAAGCTAAAAAAATAGACATATCTAAATATCATCTGTTTTAAAATAGTTTCAGGCTTACATTTGAATAATATTATTAGAGCGTGCTGAGTCTAATACAACTAGAAAGCCTAAAGTAAGGGATAAACTTGTGTGTGTGGGCACCCTTTGAACACTCCTCTACACAAACAGAACTTAGGTCCTGAAGGCAACCATGCATTTAAATCCTATTTAGGGCAAACTATCAGGCAGACCAAGGAGGTAAAAGTAGTAAGAAGTCATTCTCTCCTCCTTTTTGAATGTTAAACCCCCCTCAAAGACCTGTAATGTGGACTAGTTCCAACACGACACATGAATGGAGCTTTAAGAGAAGAGCTGTGTACACCGACTACAGCGAAACTCTGCTGGGAGCCGACTAGTTGCTAGTAGCTGCACTAATTATACATTCCTTTAGCTACACGTCATTCTGTCTATTCACCCAACATCCACTGAACACCAGCGTGACTGAATGAGGACTTTTAAGTCAAATTGATCACAATAAGAACTTAGAAGGTAGGGTGTCCAATGTGCAGCTTCAGTGGATGATAAAAATGACTGAATTAAGGCACCGGACAGCAGTGACCACAGTGGTTTCACGGTGCAGTCCCTTGCAAAGTCCGGACAAGGCCCGTACTGCTGCGGTCTCCCCAAAGAGACACACGGGAACAGCCTGGGCCCATCCTTTAATTCACTGCCAGCACGCCTTGCTCTGGACTCTCGGGCAGCAGTTCACCGCTGACCACAGGGTGCAGAAAGGGGGGCATCAGAGTGAAGGAGCCAAACAGTGTGTGATTTATATTCCCCAGAGCAGAGACAAGGTACCATTTTATGTCCAGACTCCTTTCGTATTGACCGCCGCTGCCGGAGAAGGACCGGCACCCTGACACACATAACCTCACTTCCTGCTCAGTGGATTTATAAAAGCAGCATTGTAAAATCCACCGTTCCTCCACTTTAGACGGATATTTACATCCTATTGCCTTCTTAGAGCGAATATTCAGATTTTCTGAATGCTGTGACAGTTTAACCCAGCCTGATCTAAAGCAAACACTGCAATATTGGCGTAGAAAATCACATTAACTCCCAGTAATGAAAAGGAGTCGATGACTGACGGGACAGCTTCCCAAGGCAATCTCTATATGATAAGCTGAGCTGTTCCACTGTCCAATTACCACGTCCTTCAGCTTTTCTGGTTGATGCAGACAGAGAGCTACAATTGAACATGCCCTGACTGAATAAAAAAATAAAGCAAAAATAGTTGTTAAATATGGCTAAAAAGACAAATATTTAGGTCTTAAAACTTCAAAACCCCAGATCAATAAGAAAGCAGGAACTTCCTTGCTCTCCTTAACCTTGCCGCCTGCAGTTCAGTTCAACCATTCAAGTTCAGTCCGTTCTCTCCACGAGAGGAAACAGGGTGGTAACATGAGTTGTATAATCATTTCCTTTGTCTGCATCCCACTTGCATTTCCTATTTACCTTCTCGTTTCCTTTCAGCACTGGAAAGTCTCCAGCTGAACTCAATACAGAGACGCGACGCCAGCTCTGCAGCCCGTCCCAGCCAATCAGCAGGGAGCCGAGCGTCAAGCAGACATCCCTGCCAACATTTTAGATCAATTCTGCTTGTATTTAACATGCTGGAGCTGGTTTTTAAGTGCAATAATATTTACCAGAGCGGCGTGGAGACAGATGACAAAGACAGAGTGAAAGGAGCTATGGGGTGGGGGCGGGTGGGGGGTTGAATTACTGCAGCTGCAGCGCTGCAGCTGCAATGACTTCCTATTGTTTCCACTCACTGAAAGCCACTTTCTCCTCCGAGCCGGCCAGTCGGCTGACTGGTCACTGTTTAACTCAGAGCTCTTTCTGCACCAGTACACACCGAGATGGGTAATGAGTCAGAAAGCATGAGAGAGATGGAGATAATTAAAAAAAAAAAGTGAGGCTGTTTACAGTCAGGAAAATCTTTCACATCACCTCCACCTCTTCAGTCTTTTCTGGTTGTAGGGTGAAACTTAAACTGATCTAATAGGTGATTACATAACGCAATAAGGCAAAGGGCAGAACAGCATGGGGCCGGTTGAGTTCACTATTTCATATCTTTGTAGTTCAGCTTTTGCTCTTGAGTTTCATCTGTCCATTATACAGCACTCTGCCACTCTGTTGGTAATTTTCTGTAACCAACTCAGTTTTAGGTAAGGAAATGTGTTTATATAATAATAATAATAGGCAGATCAAGCCTGATCAAGGTATTTTGACTTGATCAGGAATCATATTTTAAAGTTCAATCTGCCCTGGCAGCCATGTTGGAAACTGAACTTTAGGCAACTTAAAGACCTCAGATGTTCCCTGTAAAGATTCAGACTTAGGAGGGAGTTCTTGTTGCATTTTAAACTGCAAGCTGTCAAAAATCATCAATTACAATGTAATACACTGTACAATTACATTACACTGTTAACCATGGCTTGTGTGTTTAATGTACTTCCTGGTCAAATCTTTGCAGGCATAATAAACTTAAATAATATCAAAATGCCCAAAATTTATGTATATCATCATTTGATTGTAGATTTTTAAAAATGCACAGGGTACAGGAATTTTAGTGCACAATTTTGTGGTTATTTTTGCATTTGGGAATGGGCAATTACATTATCAGAATGCAAGAAAGAAATTGTGATAAAAATAGTGATTTGTCTTGATAAATAAATGATAATCATTGTGGTCTACATACCCCCAAAGTGTAAAGTATTGCGGGAATTGTCCATAATCATTTCCAACTGTTAGTTCTATGACAGCATCAATGAACATCAATATATTTAAAACTATAATCGACTGCATGTATCATGTGCTGTTTGGAAGTAAGTTAGCATTCATCAATATAATTATAGTGCTGAGGTAGCATTGTTTATTAAGCGGTATTTTGTTTGTGGGGCTCTGACAATAGGCAGTAATAGATACAATTCCCAAAACACTGGAAAATTTCACAATACTTTTAACCATCAGTTTTATCGCAAATAATTTCACAAAACATCCACAATAAACGTTCATTTTGGCTATCCGTAATTGTGATACAGATGAAAGTGACATTAAAAGTTGTTTTTTTTTGTTTTGTTTTGGCTGTAAATGTATCACTGCCTACAGTCAGAGAACAAAACCCACTAACAATCAATTAACTAATCAATTAATATCCCCCTCAAGGAACATACATCTGAATGAAATAGTCCAAACAGCAAAACTAATAATCTCACCCATATTGGGGTTTGCAAACAGCAATTACTGTTTATGGGTTTCAATAATTGCCCATGCATGCACAAGTGAACATTCTGGGTTGACTCCTGTGAAATATGTCTGATTACAAACCCGATCAAACCATAATACAGCTGAGTGACCTCTTTCGGGTGAGTATTCAGCACAGCCGTAACCACACTTCCTTACATTAAGCTGTGAATCGATGACATACAACTCTTTTAAATCATCACTTGTCAAGGCAGGTACAAAATGACTGATGGTGCAAAACACCCCAAGGAAGACAGCTTCCTGACACTTCCCTGGTCAAAATAGCCAAACTGCAAAATGGTGAAATGATGAGCATACTCAAAAGAGAGGAAAAAAATCACCTAAACCCCCACAATTACAGTACACCCACAGAAGTAGGTCAGCAACACCCCCAGCCACACACACAGACTACATTCTGTAGATTTTTCTCTGTGATAAAGGCTGCCTGGCTCCAGAGATGCTGCTGCCCTGTCTGCATCTCACAACAGATAGATGAGGGCACAAACAAACCGTCTCACACTCAGACATACCCACCGCCCTTGCTGACGTGCCACTCAGTCTATAGCTGATATCTCAGCTTTGTATTGGCTTGCCCTGGCTGCCAGCCATGCTGGAATTGGCCAGCCAGCCAGGCGTGCCACTCCACTGCTATCATAAATCACAACATAACGTGGAGCCATTTCGTCTCACACACGCACGCGCACACACACATGCACAGCAGAGGCATACTAAATGAAGGTGTTATGTAAATCCAGACAAAAACACAACACATACATATCTACATTTTAAGATTTGCATGCCTTGGAAAAAGCTCACCTGGTGGTTTAAGATAATCCATGGGATAGCGGGAATATGGAGGAGGAGGAGACTCTGTGTGGAGGAGAGAAAAAAAACAGAGATTTAAACTTTGAGATAAGAGTTGTCATTCTTCAGCCAGAAAAAAAAAAAAAAAAAAAAGATTTGTGTCTGTCAGCTCCGCCTGAAGAGGCAGGCAGTGAGGCCGGCCGGGCGGCTATTGCCTTTCATTGGCAGGCAGATAAACAGGGGGCCGCCTGGCGCCAGAAGGGCCACTATCAGCGTCTAGGACAAACTGAGATACGGGCCTCTTTTGGCCCGGGACGCCAAGCAAGCACACACACATACAGAGAGAGAGACAGAGTCAGAGAGAGAGGGGGCGAAAGAAAGAAAGAGAGGAGGCTGGAAACTTCACTGTGGAAAGACTGGAGTCCTGGCTGAGGCACTCTGCACTTTGGAAATGCCAATTATGAAATGTTCAGATAGCAGCCAGGCTGTTTGTTTGGAAAGCAGGGCTTACATGAAACCCCAAAATTTCTTTTTTTATTATCATTATTTCACGGGCAGCCATAAAAAAAATTTTGTTTGTTTTTTTTTATTAGGAGGTCAAAGAATGTCAAAATGCACCCTTAAATATTAAATGTTTCCATAGCAAACATTTATCTGTGGGTGTACTTGATAAAGCTCCCAACAGAAAGAAAAAGCAGTGGTGCCTCCAGGGTGGGGAGGGTTGCAGGCCTGTCCAGATAGTCTCAAATGTACATCATCTCATTTTTTCTACATGAACATGAAAGATTGAAAAAAAGAAATTAAAGAGTTCCAACAACTTTGGGTGAATTCACCCAATTTGTAACTCGACATTAGCATTTCACCCCTTTCTATACCAAAGCTATTGTGCGCCAGTTTATTTTTCTTTATCTTCATGTCATGAAACAGCTAAAATCTAATGTATAATGTAGCTTAACCATAAACTATTAATCTATAGTGTTGGAAATTAACCTAGGATTGAACATTACCATCTGCAGCCGCGATGAAAGCTAATTGCTGGCTAAAAGTAAGATTTCCCTAGCTGGAGTAACAAGTCCCCAGTTGGGTACATAAACAGTTACTATCCACACTCTGGTAGTTGCCAAGGAGATGAATATTAAATGACTTTGCTGTCGGCCGTCTTTGTGT
Organism: Brachyrhaphis roseni; assembly: GCA_903066815.1. Lineage (NCBI taxonomy): Eukaryota > Metazoa > Chordata > Actinopteri > Cyprinodontiformes > Poeciliidae > Brachyrhaphis > Brachyrhaphis roseni. Next base: position 25,526 of record CAEFZY010001935.1, read on the forward strand.
TACCGTGACAACCGCCTTTCTATCAACCAGGAATTATACTGCATGCGTCTCCGCTCCGCTGCTCACTTCGCAGGCGGAGTGGAGTCGTTCCAGACCACCGTGATTATAGCATGGACATCAGTGCGTCAGAAATCGCCAGCAGACTTCTAAGCCAAAGTTGGCAACTTCTGTTTATTTTTTTTAAGATTCAAGTAACTGAGCACAACACTACATTACATCATCAACACTAATGAGGCCCCCTTCATGTTTGACAATTTCTAAACAAATCCGACTTATACGCCAGTGTATGTTATGTTTAGTATTTTTTTCCTCTTCATGATGCATTTAGATTGATGCAACTTATACTGTAGACAGACTTGTAGCCTGGAAAATATGGTATTTGTATTTCATCCTACTTTCACTCATTCTAGTTCCATTCTGGCTAGTTACGTCTTATAAAAATAGTTCCAAGCAACCCTATGTTGGCCTCCTTCAATATTAAAGCCTTCTAAAAAAAAAAATCGGTCATGGCTTTTAGTTTAGGTTTGCCTCCCTAAAATAAATTAAATAAATTAATTAATTCGTCCCCCTAATCAGATCGCCCCTGTTTTGAAACTTTATGGAGTCGCCTCTGTGAAAATGGACCTCTGGGCACGTACGTAAGTCGACTTTGACCTTATGGAAACGCGAAACCCCTTCCCCTGGAGAGGTGATGTCATCTGATTTAGGATAATTTAACAAATAACTTGTAGCCAGCACATCTCCTTCTGATAATTTTGACAAGAACTTTTAAAATAAATCAACTCACCAAGTTCACACAGCCTGCTCATGTGGTGCGGGTTGCAGCAAACTAGGTCCGGGTTGATTTTCCCGTAGGATTCACAGCAAGACAGCCTCTTCAGCTCCGAGGAATGCCTGAGGTCCGGCCACCTGAACACTTTGTAGAGCAGCATGGGGAGAGAGTAAGACTGCTGACCCACTTTGGCGTCCACTTTGCTGGGCAGGAGCAAGCAGGGGCTCCGGGCGCCCCCCTTGGACTCCACCGCCTGCAAGAGCACCTCCAACTGTTTCTCCTTGATCTTCTTCAGCACCGAGTGGGTCAGCGCCTTTAGTTCGGCCTCCGACCCGGCGTCGTTGGACTTGGCCACCTTCGCCGCTTTGCCCATGCAGCAGCCCCCCGAGGAGCCATGCGTCCCTCTGTCCGCCTCCCCGTCGCCCTCCACGGGCGCACGGCTCCTCCAGAGTCGCCGGACGAGCCCCGATCGTTTGGTCCTAAACATGCGGGACGAGAAGAGGATTTCCCGGCTAAAAAACGAGCATGGTGTCCGCAAATCATGAAGATTCCGGGATCCGAGTCCAGGCAGTGACAAGCAGCCTGAGAGGATACGGTGGAAAAGCTGGGAGCTGGATGAGCGGAGGAAGTCTGTAGCATGCGCCAGTCTCCGTCGCCTTCTCCTGCAGACTTAGATCAGCGGAAAAAACAGTCAAGGGGGTTTCACGGGACAGTCAGCTTGTCCCCCAGGAATAAATCACCATCACCTCCACTGTCTAGCAGCTCAGACACCTTCCAACCAAGCTGTGAGTAGCCCCGATCTGCAGAACTGGTCCCTTTAAAAAAAAAAAAAAAAAAAAAAAAAAAAAAAAGAAGAAGAAGAGGAAAACACTCTCCTTGCAGATTTTTACTGTCAGAAATTTCTATCAGCGTACACTGGATGCTGCTGTGGACCAGGGAAGCTGGGGCCTAATTATCCCATGAAAACCCAAGCTGTCCGCTGCATCTTCGGGAGCGTTAATCCACAAAATCCCCGATCCGGGCGCTCACAGGGGCGCTCTCCGCCGATGGTGTCTGCTGTCCGGAGAGGAGCCAGGGAACAAATCCACGTCTGAAGCTCCCTCTCACAACCGAGTGGAGTTGGAAAGCCACGCAGGAAGCGAGAGAGAGAATGAGAAAGAGAGAGAGAGAGCGGGAGAGAGAGAGAGAGAGACCACCTCAGTTCGCGTCCACGCAGCGAGTCTGAGAACCTATTTTAGCAAACCGAATCCCTGTCGGGTCAAATATAATCCAGTCTCGTTTTTTTTTTTTTTTTTTTTTTTCCCCTCGCACGAAGTTTCCGTGGGCCGAGTGTGTAGCAGAAATGGAGCCGACAGAGCGTCCCTCTGCAGGGCTGCTGCTGGTGTTGGTGGAGGGGGGTTGTAAAGGGCTCTCTGTGTGTGTGTGCCTGTAAATGAGGCGGATGGTTCGGGTGCCCTTCCTCCAGTCTCCAGTGCGCATTGACGCGCCCGGTCACGTGTGCGTCTAGACACCCTGTCGCTTAAAAGAAATGTGATTGTGTTGCGCAAACAACAGATCAAGTAGAGCCTGCGGCGCGCGCACGCACACAAGCGCGCGGACATAAAAACACACAAGAAGAAAAGTTGAATATATATTTTTAAAAGTTTTAAAAAGTTAAAAGTTTAGAAAAAAGTTGATAAAAAGGCAGTTTTTTTTTCATTAAAATTAAAAGTAGATGGAAAAGAGGAATAATTCTGGAACATTTTCTGAGCTTTACGGCAGAAATACTATTTAAGAATCGAACTTATTAGATGCAATTCTTTGAATTGAATAAGCAGTTTTCCTTCAGTTCATACTGTTAAAATGTTTAATAAGAGCGTCGTGACGAGTCATGATGATTATCCAGGATAGTCTATGTTAAGTATTTGCCTCGACAGTGAAGACGGCAAAAAATAAAAATACAAATGGATTGGTTATACGGGTAAAGTTAGGTTTCAAAGGTAAAGAACATGTGCCTGTCAGCCTAAACTCAGGGTAAAAACTAGACCTTACTGTTGGGTCCAAGTCCTAGAAGAGAGCACGCTGCTGCCCCCTTCTGGTCATTTAGATTTCAAGCGGTACAAATATGAGCTTACTGTCCTTTATGTTCCATCATATTAACATAAATCCTTTCTCGTTTGACAGCAAATATGCATCTCTGCTCACTTTCTTGGGGCCTTTATTGACCGAATTTGTTTTTCGTTTGTACAATAAAGCACACTTAAATTGGTGAATTCATCCTAGCAAATTCCATTTATGCCCCCTGAACTTTTCCACATTTTGTCAAGTTACAACTACACACTTCAATGTATTTTTCTTGGAATATTCTATGTGACAGACAAACATAAATTAACACATAATCGCAAAGAAAGAGGGAAATATACTCATTAGCATGAGCCTCTTGGCAACTTCTGTCATTGTTATGTTCCTCTATGCTGATTGTCAGTTTAAGTGGATGGCCATATCATATTGGTCGCCATATTGTTTTTAGCTTTGTGATAATGGATATTGTTGCCAACCCTGCTTCAAACCTCTGCTATAATTTTTGTTGTTGTTGTTTTTGTTGGGCTTTTTGTTCCATAAAATTCTTCAACAAACCTCTGAAACCTTCACAGAGCAGCTGGATTTATACTAGCGGGCACAATTTCCCAATTAAGCTTAGAAAACTGGATGCGCTTCATTTTATTTAGGGGTACCCAGGTACAGTGAACTGAATCTAAATGCACGCTGCATTTTTCAGACATATTTTAATATAACTGGTTTCCTTTTGCTATCACTGCGGAATTATGTATCACTTGTTTGTCACCTTCCGTGGCCGTGGAGGTACGTCGAGATGTATGAGAAAGAATTCAAGATAATCTGAAATAACATTGGTCTACAATCCACGCGTGTGTGTGTGTGTGTGTGTGTGTGTCCTCTGCAGCCCACAGAGGCCCCCCACCCCCACCCCCACCCCACAGACATCAGTCCGGGGAAGAGGAGGTGCACTCAGCAGTATGCTAATGTGAAAGAGTCGCTGGAGGGCATTTAGGGTGGTGGGGGGCTGCTGCTGCTGATGATGATGATGATGATGGTGGTGGTGGTCGGGATGTGCTGGATTGGGGGCTGGGGGTCGTGGAGGGGTTGTGAGTTAGTCCATTCCGGCTATACAACCCCCCCAACTGGCGCCGAGCAGGAGGAGCGACGCAGCAGCGTTTTAACTGGAGTCTGGAAACAATCAGTTGAGGAACGGGGTGTGTGTGTGGGTGGGTGTGTGTGTGTGTGGGGGGGGGTGACAGGAGGTCTATCAGAGGGACTTGTGGAAGTGACTGGCTGCCACAGTCGTACATCGTCCCCTCCCCTACCCTCACATCTCCTCTCCCTTCCTTTTGTGAGCGCATGAGACCGTTTTCCAGACTCCAGGAAGTAGCCAGTTTTATCTAACCCTTTTCCATCTCAGCCCGGCGCAGGAGTCTGTCTGCAGTCTAGCCCGAAGAGGAGAGAGAGAGAGAGAGAGAGAGAGAGGGAGAGAGAGAGAGAGAGAGAGAGAGAGAGAGAGACTGTTTTCTGTTACACACCGTGCAGCAGCATGGTTTGGCTGTGTTTTCTTTAAAGTTGCTTGCAAACAAACCACTTCCATGTTAAAATCCCGCATACGCACATGACGCGCGGATCCAATCACTTTCCACGGAGGCATCACGGACATAAAATGCCACATTCGTTTTGCGCGTTTTAATGATGCATTTGGAACGTTTTTAATGGAGGGTGGAATTATAATACAAATCGGAGCTTTATACTGATTTTTTTTTTCTTTTGCAAAATAATTTTAAAGATTTGCTCCACAATACGAATTCTGGCATGAATCTGGATCAATTTTTGGCCCAATTTCTGGCCATGATTGGTAGAGTTTTCTGGCTTCCTGTCACAAAATGGGCTTCAAAGCAACGTTTACTCAGATTAAACAAGGGAGACCCTTCATTAGTCTGCTTTATCCATTTCACCCTGATTCAGACTTCTTGATGCTTGCCTTAAATTTGCAGCTTTACACAAAAACATTCTTAGATCAGGCTCAATAAAGTTCAGTTGTGTTGCCACAATCACAAGATGAATGTTTGTTCCAATACCAAGCACGGCAGTGGCAGCATCAAGCTATAGGGCTATTTTTCTTTATTATTATCATTATTATTATTATTATTATTATTATTATTATTATTTTATTTTTTACCAATGGTACTGGTGCATTGAGAAATGAGAATAGAATAATTATTAGTTCCTTTTTTTAAAAAAATAAAATCCTGAATGAAGTTCAGAAAATGTAAGATATCATCAGTTATGTTTGATTAGCTTGTTTGTACCCAGTAAAGCTCAAGGAAGGCTGTGGCAGACATCAGCTCTGAATTCAGCAGGTATGTGCTCTTAGTCTCCTCCTCTAACAGAAAAATGTAAATTTGCAGAATGCTTGAATGAGTCTTTTAAATCTATTAAACTGACGTGAAGAACTAATTGTATCGAGAGCATGCAGTGGGGTAAAAAGCATTACACAGTAAAAGAGACAATTAGTATTCCTGATAGGAGTTCTGGCCTTTACAAAAAAATGTACTAGTACACTTCACTGCTTCCATACAAGGGCTCGTGCATGTGCAATTTAGTTTTACTGCATGAACCGCTGTTTCCAAATAGGATAAAGGCCGTCCATCGAGAGAATGAATTTCTACAAAGATAAGAATGATGAAAATAAGACAATTTTAATTAAAAAGAAGAGGATTTTTTTTTTTTCTTACATCGCTTGCACATCTGATAACTTGTAAGGAAAGAGCAAGAAAACGCCCACACTGGTAAATGTCAGCGCATAATTAAAAAAGAAAAGAAAAATCCTGGGGTTAAAGGCAAGAAGCTGAATTTGTCTCTTTTCATTGTGTAGGAAAAAAGTGTCATCCATTTGTCAACAACTCCACTGGGAAATCTACAGCTGTACACAGTATGAGAAAACCTAAATGTCATAGTGAGCAATCTCTACAAGAGTCTTCATTGCTGTGGCAGGCAAAAGAAAAACCTGCAAGATTGACATTTAGTAGTGTAAAAACCTACAATTAATTAAACAGCTGTTTAAAAAAATAGGGGTGGAGGCAACGCAGCAATAAAAACAGAACATTAGAAAATACACGGAAAACATAAATTTCAAGTGAGCTAACAGCATGTCCAGGGTGGACCTCAGCTCTTTGCCAGAGCTTTGATTTGCTCCATCTTTACTCAAACCTGGGGACAAAACTTGTATGGAAAACACTCAAAGCACAGTAAAGAAACTAAGCATTTGACAACACACAACAAAATAATATCTAAAAGTTAAAAAAAAAAGCGGAGTACTCAACTTCCTAGCACTACAGTATGTGCAGACATATTAAATTTTGAGGTCAGAATTGGCAAACTCAAGTCTTCCAGCTTACCTTCCAGTTGGATTTTCCTATTTTGATCATTTAATTTAAAATCCAGAGATAAAATATGCAGAAATATGTCATTATCATCTTATAGTGTTAAATATGTCCAACCTGGTCACAAAACACAACAGCTAGCAAATCCAACGCAGCTGACCTTAGTGTGACATCATTTCCAGATCCAAGATGTCCGAGATACATGTAGCAGAGCATGAGTTAGTTATCACTGTTCATTGTCTATCTAGCACAGTATCTACAGAGCCAAATATCATGAAATGTGAAGAATTAACAACTAGAAGGAGGAGGAATGTTTAAAACTCTTAAGTTGATCTAGTTTAATTAGCTGCAAGCCTGAGTGTTGACATTGGAAGGCTAGTTATACTTAAACAATCTTCTACTTTGTTCCCAAGTAAATACTATCAGTGCATGTTTTAGGTATTTCAATAGTTGAAAAACTGTGGTTTCGAATAAAAGGACTCAACGTACACCAAAAGTCTTCCCTGAGGTTTAACCAGAGGTTTGTCATTCCATTTATTGTCACCCAAGTTAATTGGTATCTTGCAAGACATCAAGATCATGTCAGTGTGTCCGTCTCGTCTTTATATCTTTCTTTTGTCATTCTTTTACTTCAGCGGTCCAACCCACTGAGTCTGTTCTCAATCCAGGTCAAATCTGCAGGACTGTGGGTGGTTATGTACCCATTTCTTTTCATATTTTAAATCTTTTTGAACACATTTCATATTATGATCGAGGTTGACTCCTGATCTGACCTCATCCTAAAACTGCTGAACTTACAGACCTCCCACTGTTGCAGAGGCAATCAGTCAAGTTAATGAGCTCTGAGTCACAGGGGGTAAGCAGCACTTTAGCAAGCCAGTCTCCAAAGTGTCCCACTTTTGATAACTCTCTGTAGAAAACTGATCTGGGTATGACCTCTGGCTCTGGAGTCACACTGCTCCAGTAGGGGAACAGTTCAGGAGAAGGCACAGACATGTAGAAAACATACAACCCTTCCCAGAACCCCATGCTTCATCCATCTTCCCATTGAAACAGAAGCAGGAAGTTGACCCTTGCTGCATGCAGGAACAAGGAGAGCCATGTCACTTTGTGGAATCCTCCATTCAACCATCTGCTGCTGCATTAATATAGCAGGTGAGACTGGAAGCGCAGAAAGAAGGTGCTTTCAGTCTCCTTGAGCGTCCAGCGTCACTGTAACCTAATGTCAGGCCTCTGCTGAAAATACGGTACAGCATTCTTTACATTAAATCACATCCATTATATTGTCCTTGAGAGCCGGAAAATTTCATGCAGGAAAACCATTACAGTAGAGCCAAAAGGCATGCACTTCCCAAGAGAATTGCATGCCTCTCTTTGACAGCACAGTGGGTGCCATTGTCAAAAACTTTTTTTCCTCCAGACTCTTGATTTTTCAGTCTGCAGAGGAAGTGTACATACTTCTTCTGCAGCAATGATGATATTAAGCAACCCAAGACACATCCCCGTTGATGTGTGAGGCACATTCAAAATGTTATTGAATGTTTGAGGTTGTTTCTTGTGTCTCATTTAATGCATAGGAAAGAAAAATCATGTTCTTTGGTCAGAGTGAACAAAGAAAAGTAAAATCAGGTCTGCATATGAATTGGAAAGAGAGAGAGACTGGTACAGGAGATGTTCCAGCTCAGAATCCTCACCATGAGCAACAACTCTTTAAAGAAACATGGATAAGTTACATTTAATTTCCCTATGGGACTAAAGTATTTTTGACTTTGAATTAAAATACCAAATGCAGTTTTAAAGGGATCTAATTTAAGGTGAAAGAGCTATCCACACCAAACCTGAAGCTAAGGGGAACATAAAAGTCCACTAATGCAGAGTTGAATAAACTTCTTAGAAACATCATGTGTTCTGTAAGTGGTGCAGAATTAATGCTATAATAATGAGAGACAAACACATTGATTTAACCATTTTATTGAAACTCCTATTTTTCAAAGAAAACTGACAAAATGATAGCTGAATATGCAGTAATAAAAAGCAAATTTTCCAATCAAGTTTCCATAGCCTTACGCCTCAAAAGCAGTGCTCATCTTGTTTCTGCCACATTTATATTTAGTGGTCTTGAATATGCTTCTTTATATATATATATTAAAAAAAAACAACATACATGGAAATAAATAACTTAAGTCTCAAGTTAAACATGCAGATAAAGTAACAAATTGAAGAGACAGTTGTAGCTATGCACAACAGGACAAGAGATGTACTGTCTGTCCTAGTTTAAGTACTTGCCTTGGGAGACTATCCAGAAAGATGCAAATGACAAAGACTGAGTGAAGTCAGGCTGGAAGCAACGATGAAATCACATGAATCACAGTGATGCAGGAGGCTAATATTTTCTAGGGACTCAGATTAAGCTCTAATTAAACTGTACATGAACGATGGATATTACACAGTCAGGGACACTGCATATTTAATCTAAAAGTTGATAATAAATTATGTTTCTCTGACTGTTTTGAACCCAACGGCAATTTCACAAACAAACCAGTTATAAATGGCAGCTGTTCTCATGAGGGATCCAAATAAAACCTAAATAAATGACATTAATATTTAAAACTCAGTATATTACAACATAGTTAAGGATCTAAAGTTGTACGGTGGAAATGTGTAACATGTAGGTATTGTCTATTTTTTCCTCAATGACCTGTTCTTTGAAGAATGACAAAAAAGGGAATCCTCCATTGCCAGAAATCTGAGCTTCTTGGCCAAACAAAAACAGATATGTGCTGTTAAACAAGTATTCACTACAGAAATAAATTGGGGAACAATTGGAAGCTACTGTGTGCGCCGCTAACCAGCACTGATGAGGCTTCACAGTGTTGAAGCAGAGCAGTTATTACAATACGAGGTTGTGCTGCATAAAAAGGAACTCCATCATGTACAAGGTCGAGGCACTTTAAAAGCAGCGTGCACATACTACAAATGGTAACACCCCCCCCCACACACACCAAAAAACACACACACACTCATTAGTCCTTTTATTCTGTTTTGAACTGTGATGAAGACTGAATGTTTTGGGGGTTATTTTCTTGTTCAACTAGAGTCCATGCTGAACAACTCAATGCCATGTGGGTTCCAGTAGAGGCCAACACCGGAGTTGAAGACCAGCGACCAAACGTATGGGATGAAGAAATCTTCTGGCTGATCTTCCTCCACGTACTTAAACTTTAGCTCTGGAAACTTCTGTTCACACAAACAAAGAAAAGAAGAGGAAAGAAAAGGAAAAATAAGTAAAATAAGGAAAAATGCATGAGACTTGAAGCTGGAAAGTACTATATCTCCCCTCTGATTTGAGAAAATGTTAGGATTCACTAGAATAAGGTGGAGAGTGCCGCAGAGGAAAGGGAGAGCTATGTGGATGGACAGATGGATAGATTGACATTGACATAAGAATGGCAAATAGAGTGGATATAAATAAAGAAAGGGATGGATGAGTGGTCCAAGCACGAGACTAAAACCACAACAAGACAAAAGAAACAGCACAATGTTGTTTGGAGTTTAAAAACCTCATAGCATATGACTGAACTTTCCACTGCAGTAAGAAGTTTTAAGGTGAACAGAACTTTTTCAAGGTAAGAAAAATAATACTTTTGACCACAGCAAGTGAAGCATGATTCATGCCAGGATACCTTTTGATTGACACAAAACTCTCTCCACTGAATCATCCGCACGACAGATTCAATTGTTTGCAAATGTGTGAAAAATGTCAGAGGTACAATAAATCTGTAGCTTCTGTAATTAGTTTCATAACGTGTTGTGTTTTTCTATTTTTTCCCATCGTCGTGCCAGCACAAGCGATAATTATTTCTCTTTCAAGAAGTTTAAAAATAAAGAAAATCAAATCTTTAAACAAATGGTTGAATTAAATCGACAGTAGTGTTGTTTGCTTGTGTGTATTAATTCGTTTTATACAAGACCAGAAGGACGCAAGTCCTGCTGATGAACTCTTTGTGATTGGTCAAATCTTTTAGTCAGAGGAAATCTAGTACATAAGAAACATTAAAGTTCAGCGAAGAACATGATGGGCCATCAAAGCATTTTTAACTGTATGAATCAATAAACAATCAAATATTAGATGGATAGACTGGATTGGATTATGAAAACCAGAGCAAAATGGCATGATAAGCAGTGTGCGGCAGTTTCACCCAAACTAAAACTGAGTGCAGATGCACAGAAACCTATATTTTCAGACGATCTCCAAAGACTGCCAGTATCATTGGAATCAGATGGCCAAGCAGACAGAAGGGGTACATTTCTGATGCGAACACCAGGATCACTCTAGGGTCATGCTTTTCGATGTTGAAATTAGCTTTTGCAAGTCTGCTGTCATCAAATGAAGCTGAACTATTACTGGAAGCGCTAGGGGAAGAGTGAAGAAAGTCTTAAATTGACCAAAAACAATCTGCAGTAATATCAGTGTTGCTCCTGCTAGGCCAAGGGAGCACTTGCCTACATGTTTCATAGCATTTTGTTAACCATTATAAATATTTAAAAGACAAAACCAAGACACTAATGATCACAATAAAGTAAGAGCTAAATACAATATTCTGTTTTGCAAAAAAAAAAAAAAGCTGAGATCTTCTCATATAAAATGCTGTGTGATCTTTTTCCAACTCTGCCAGAAAAAGAAGAAAAGCCCACCAAGTGGACCAAATCAAGCATCAGCCAGGCCACCTAACAGCAGGTAGGCAGCAGCAGAAAGCATCAATAATACAAGGGCACCTCATTATATCTTCCCGTCTAAACATGCATGTTATGTGCACACACACAGTCCAGTAATCAGGCTGCGCTGAAAGACAGACGCTGTGCCCTTTATGTGATGGTCCCAGTTTGCTCCATTGAGTCCTGACTGCCTCTATTCACAGCAACGCTATCGGTATCATAATGACACAGACGGAGGGGCTCCGGGGTCACAGGCCATATGCCAGGCTACTGAGACTAGACCACACACACCAGAACCATTGTGATGGCCAGACACAATGCAGAAGCTGTACTATCCTCCTGGTATGTGTGTGTGTGTGTAGGTGACTTGTCTCAGTCTACCAACTCAGCAAGTGTCCATACGACACTGACGGTGATGATTACTCAACTCCAGCTCCGTTTTTGCCTAAGGGATAAAAAATTGCTCTAAACTTTTTCTTTTAATTGGAAAATTTGTTTCTCATTTTTATTTATTGATTTACATACATTACCACATGGTGACAGAAGGTTGTCAAGGAGATTAATGTCCAGATTGGACTATCATGATATATGGATCCTACACAGTAATGCTGATGTGCTAATTAAGATAATTAAAGCATTAATCAGCAAACATGGCTATGTCAACATACTGTCAAAATGTGTGATATTAATGCTGTTCCATCAAGCAGCATTAACTGATTAAAGTTGCCCAGGGGAATATGCAGATATCTCCATACAATATACAATACTCTAATTAGCTTTATGAAGCATTTCAGATATTAGCTGAATCTACATGCTATTCTTCACCTGTTAAAATCAATGGCTATTGAAGTGCAAAGAGGAAATTTTAGCAGACCCTTTAGTCATTGCTGAAAATGGAGTGGCGTACATTTCAGTCACTTTCAGACAATGTCAAAAGAAAATCACCAGACAGTTCCTGATGTAAATTTGCACAGCTACTGCAGATGAGGGTCATGTTAGGTGGATGTTCTTAGCGTTGTCAGTCATGTTCATGCACATGCTATCCACATCCCTGCTGCCCCCTTGCTCTTTGCTACAGCTTTTTCTCAGTGTCAGAGCCGGTCATGAATGCTCAGGATAGGTGTATGATCAGTTCTGCTGATGTGTCCACAACAACAACTTCTAGTGAGGAATATATGTTGCATAAACCTCCATGAGCATCTGGTTCATCAGAGATGGGTTACTGTTTTCTACATGAGGAGGAAGCGAGGAGACAAAAGTGAATGCACAATTCGACAAAATACTAAAAACACAGCACCATACAGTTTCTTGGCATGATAACTAAAGTGGATTGAATGGGTCTTAGTGGTCTTGTCTAAACCACAGATGTTTCCCCAAACATCTGAAAATGCCAGCAGTTTCCAGACAGCAGATTTCCGTAAATGTAGCCTGAGAGAATGCAAGTGTTTTTTTTTCTCTCAACCAGTACCTTTCATTTGACTTTTATCTCGATAGCAATAAATTAAATCTTTCTTTCCCAAGAGTAGTGCTAAGATTTATGCGCATCGAGAGTAATATAATTCACTGTGACATATAAAAGCAAAGAAAATGATCAAAAGCTCCTAAAACTGATGTACTAATGCACAATGACACTTCAAAATTTCAAACATCGGTCAGTTTTTTGGGATTACTGATCATATACCCTAAGGAACATAATTTGTGGTCAAAGTCTACAATTAATTCTGTATATTAAATAAAACCTTGCCAGTAAAAAACATACATTACTGATCATTTCTGGACATATGGAGGATGTTTAAACCCCTCTGGTATGTTGAAGCTTCCCCAAGACAATCACTAAGATCAAGGAGCTATGGGTGATAGTAGAATAGAGAATTTCTTTGTGTTTTTATTGTTTATCTTTCTAAAACCAGCCTCATATTTCACAACACACACAAGAAGTCAAGAGACACTAGCTCTGCAGGATATTATTAAAAACCTGAAACGAGCAACAATTTCATTATATTTAAGGAATCCATCAAGAATCCCTTGTTGAATAATGCATGTATTTCTGCCCCCTTCTCAGCTGTTCTGTCCTCGAGAAAAAGCACAGATTGTATATCAAAAGCTACTAGATGCAGTTTGTTCGCAGTTTTTTGTAATCATTAGTTATATAAAGAAGCACATGGGAAGTTCTGCTGTTCTTTCTGTTTCTTGAAGTCTGTTTGGTAAAAAAGCTTCTCTAAAGCTACATGCAGCAGCCAAATAGCTTCAATAAAGGCTGCAAATAATGGAAACACGTCTGGTGTCACGTTAATAAAATTCAGCTAACTGGACTGATCGAGGTTTTCTTTTTCAAATTTTTATTTGATAAAACCTGAGCAGCTGACAGGGATGTCTACAAATCTGGAGGTTGTTGTAAAATGACATGCCCTGAAAAGCTCAAATGGAGGAAAAGATTACACTTAAACATATTTTCCTCGAATTATCATTTCCCCAAGTCATGTTTGTATTGAAGGAAAAAGAAAGCCAGACACATGCGAGTACCTCTTCTAGACTCTAAATACACAAAATAGAGCAAATAATGCCTGAGTCACAGTGGACACTGTTTTTCCTTCTACTTCTATATTGGACGGGGATAGCTGGGGATTTTGTGAAGTCGGAAATTTTAGATATGCAGCAAAAACATCCCTTACAGGCTGAGAGGAGAACAAGTACAGCGACCCCAACATTATTATTAGCTGTCCCTTATTATGACTTCCTCTGTAAATATCTAATGTGGTTCTCTGTTGCCTTTTCCCTTTATCCCCTCCCAATCAGGTTGTTGTCCGGACCCACTTGGCCAGAGAACAGATCAGTTAGTTATAGGTCCTGCCGGGTCAGGCCCTCGCCCCAGAACACAGACTGACTGGCTGGCCTTGTATCTTCACTCAGGACTCTGTGTTCCCTTTCCTCCTCTGCAGGCGGCTGTGCTGCCAGATCTTGACCAGACAGAGAAGAGTTCAGCTGTGGAGCAAATAAGAACCCCAAGCAAACAAATAAACTCAAAAGCAGGTAAAGACACAGCCACTCAAAGATTATATTTCAAATTGTCTTGCTTGTGTTGGTTTTCTTTGTTTTTTTTTTGTTTTTTTTTTTTGGGGGGGGGGGGGGGGGGAGGGCGGGGGGTGTTTTTTTTTTCCAATCTCTCAGTCCTTTTTTTTCAAAAACGCAAAAAAAAATCAAAT
>CAEFZY010001953.1:0-41960 GCA_903066815.1 Brachyrhaphis roseni
TGGTAAATCTAACATAACAGCAGTATTACTATTGCATATCAACATCAGTCCAATTTTTCACATTTGAGTTTTCCTAATAACTTTTATAGTAGTTTAGAAAATTAACCTGTAACAATAACAGCTCACTTTCTAAGTTGACCTGAAGAAAAGTTATACAAAAATCTGAAATTATATTCAATTTAATAATAAAGAGGCAGGGACACAAATAGCTTATAAAAATGTCTATACTCCAGCTTTTGGTTTATGTATTCATCTACAGTCAGTTTAATAGATGAACTCTGACCTTGCCCGGACATTTATAGCTTTGTGTTCAGCAATATTAGCGACGGGATTTAACACCTCTGTTTGTCTCACACAGAAACATAAACCAGGTATGTAACGCCACCCATTAGTGGCGACCGGGATGATATAAAATTTATTTTCCGGTTCATCCGTAAAGCTACGCATCTAAAGCTCAGCCGCCCACAGTGTTCAGTCTATCTACTCACCTGTATAAACACACCTGCAGCTCGTCCCGCCGTTCGCTCTGAACCAGCAACTCCGGGAGGAGAAAGGCTCCAAGCATCCGCAGCGTTCCGGGGTCCTTTAGCTCCAGCCACGACAATTTAGCTGACCTTAACATTTCCTGTGTTTTATTTTGTAATTATTGTTACGTTTAGTTTTGATATGAGTGTGACAGGCGTGTCTATCGGACAATTATGTATCGATTCAATATGAGACGTGACATTGAATGTTTTTTTTACGGAGGGGTGGTAATTTTATTCAGGGGTGCTGAGGTACCCCTGAATAAAATACGCCACTGCTGAACACTATATTTTAAGCATGATAGTTTTATTCAGAGGCTAAGATCACAAACAAATGAAAGAAAATATACTGAATATTTTCATGCTCTCTATTCCACTAACTTGACAAATAGCCTTTAACCTGCTTTGCCAATTTAATTTCATGTAACCAGCAATTTCCGAGTCAGCTCAGAAATTGATTAACTTTTGTGATGGAATAGATACCTGCGGCTTCGTTTAACCCTGGCTCGGGCATAAAAGGCCTCGTAGGAGTTGGATTCCAGCTCTAATGCCTTTGTAGCAAGTTCCTCAGCAAGGTTGAAGTCCTATCACACAAACATACAAAAAACACACAAATAATACACAAAGATTAGAAGTTCCACTCAAAAAATACTAGAATTGTTTTGGTACTAGTGGCCTTTATTTGATAACAATCTGATAAGATAAGATAAGATAAGATAAGATAAATCTTTATTGTCAATGTCACAAGAACAACGAAATTCAAGGGTGCCATCAGTCACCACTGTCATCACTGTCCCACAAGGAAGGCGCAAGGAGGAAGAGGGAAAAACATGCTGGAAAAGAACAGATGGGACTCGTAGCAGGGCTGCCTGTGTCAGGGTCTGCAACCTCTGTAGGGAGACTGGGGTAAATTGAGCCACCTTTTGTTTCTAGGAAACGGCGAAGAAATAAAAATTGTTGATCACGACATCAAATAGATAAGATTTTTAATGTTTAATGACGCTTGTGTATGTAAGAAACACATGGCTAAAGTGTTTATTTCTTAAACAATTTTCCACTCTTGAAAGTGAATTTAGTCTATCACAAGTTACATAAGAAATGTGTTTAGACCACAATAGGTATTTTTTAAATTTGTTTTATATATCAATTGTACTAAGTATGAGCTACAACATAAGGTCATAAACCAAAGAAAAGGGTAACATTTAAGTTACTAAGGGTTATTAAGTTATTAAGGGTAAGTTGAGCCACTGGCTCAGCTATGATTCTCAAACAAGCATTCAGTTCTGCTGCTTCTCATGGCTCTATGTACCTCGCACCTACCATGAGACAAAATTTTTTGGAAATGCTGTGATATCAAAACAGTTATGTTTAAACATATGCGGATATATCAGCTGGAGACAAAACTAAGCTTGTCTTGATGTAGCGATTCTCAATATGAAAAAAATGGCTCATCTTACCCAGGTGTCTGATACACACGCAGCCCACTCTAATCACTGGACCACTGAATGCCCATGGAGATCAATTTAATTAATTAAATTTAATTAAATACAGTTTAGGATAAGACGATCTGGGAACATTCTTGTTCATTGTTATTTTTATTTTGGTAAAAGTTTTGTTCTTGAGGAATAACTAAACCCCAAATCAATTTTTCTTTTGCAGATAAACTGTATAAATTAGCAATCTTGACATTTTTGTGTAAATTTGTTTCATTCTGCAATATTTGGCCTAAAATGTCTTAGAGCTGCCCTACTTTGGTTGAACAGTGGCTACTACAGTCAAATTTTCCTATTGGTTACAAGGCTATAGCTTGGTTGAGGTCTACGTCACAGCTCCGACACACGTCCCAGTTACCAGCATTGCACATGTGATTCAATTGCAATATGGACACAGAGTGGTAACGGTTTTCTCTCCTCTCTGCTCTGATGCTGGTGAAGTTCGCTGCAGGATGACTGTGTGAGACTGACTGAAGTGCTTAGAAAGTGAGATGAACTAATGGCTCTAGAGAACAGTTAGTGCAGAGTGATTGGTCCTTCACAGGTTGTCACCAAAGTCTCCAGTAGCACGGAAAATAGTTACTAGATTTGTCACTATTCGGTTTGTAGACGAAAGTCCCAACAGGGGTCTGAAAAGTCATTAAATATAGCAACAATACAAGTACAATGTTGCCCCAGACACTTTTTTTTTTTTTAGGAGGCATTAGCTTGAATAACCATGAAAACAGAGTTAAAATCATCAGTCCAATTTATTAAGGCCAAATAAGTAATATTTTTTTGGACCAGAAAAATAGTTTAATATTACAGCGCGGGTCCATCACCACGGTTCCTTATGGGAAACAGAAAATAGCCCTAAGCAGTGGATTTCCACTCCTTTTCTCTCCTAGATAAGCTACGCTCCAAAGAGGGTGTTCCCTTGATGTCATTTCCTTACCTTTGGGTGTGTAACCTTACGTGTGCACGTGTATGTGTACATGCAGCTAATGGAGACAGAGAAAAACTCAAAATCCTTTATTCATAACAGCAACTCATCTATAACACCAGTCACTGTTTTGAATTCCACTACTTTCCACAAACCCTCCTACAAGTACAGGCCTTTTACAAGCATTTGTAAGCATTTGTAAAGCTCAATAACGCTATCAAGCCACGCTTGCTACTCCTGACTCGTCACTAGGTGGGTGTTTGTGTCTGGATGAGGTTGTTGTATGCCCAAAAGGAGGGTTGTGGGATGAAAAGCTGCACCGTTTTAAACACTAGGAGAATTCAATTGTTTCAGCACAAATAAAACCTAAGATGGTTTTATTTGTAGAACTAAACTAATTTACACAAAAATGTCAAAATTTGCACAGAAACATCAAGACAGAACCTTGAAGTGCGTCATTAATTTTAAACATGTTGAAGCCTTTGTATCGTAACAGGATTTAAATTCACATTGTCGGTGTAAAAATGGCCAATATTTCAAAATAAAGGGTACTAGTACTGCCTCTACCCAGCCTGCTTACTGCTCATCCTGAGAATAGGCCCCTAGCGGCAACCATTAATGATGTAGATGGAGGAGAACATTCCAGACTGTGCAGCTAAAGACACTGAATAGGACCTGAAGGAGGTGACCAATTCAATATTGAGCTTGGCTTGTATTCATGTATAGCAGAATACATGAATACATAAATTGGCTGCATGTTTAAGATTGAAGGCTCCCAACTGAGCCAGAAGCTAGAATTATTGACAGCATAGTAAACAGTAGAAGAACAGATACTGGAATGGAAAACATTTTTATGGGATTATATCTACCAAGATAAAATAGATAAATAAGCATACATACAAATAGGCTCAGAAATATTCATACCTCTGGGAGATTTAATAACACTCTCCACAGTTTTGTCCAGATCAAAGCTGGGACTCTGGCCCCATTAGATGAAGTACCTGATTTTCATTTCCCATGTCACTGCTATACATGAATACAAGCCAAGCTCAATATTGCTTAATTCTGTCCAAATAAAATTTCTTTGAACCAATAAATTATATTATGGAGAATTTTTTTTTTAGTTCTCAGAATTTTTGGGCTTTTTCTCGTAATGTATTATTCAGGTGTCTATGTGATCACTTTGGCCCAATGGACAGCAATACTTGTGACCATTGGTGAGTGTGTGTAGTCTAGAACTCATGTTCTAGAATTCATGTTCAGTCTTACCACACCAGCTTCTCAATTTTCAACCAGCCATCTAGTGAAAGCTGCTGTTTGGATAATGTTCTACAGCCAACTTATTATTACATTTAGGGTGTGGCCCCATATATCTGTCATTTAACAATAAAATTTCTTATTAAAATTGTACAGTGTTGTACAATTTGGCTACACAACATTATACGTAAATAAACAAAAACATTCAGCTTCACAAATGTTTACAATTAAACTACATTCATCAAAATGTTCCTGAGGAACCAAAACATGAAATGAATGTATTAAATGACAATTTAATAGTCCTTGTCTAGCTTGCAGATGTGTTGCCTATAGGCAGATGATCTTGAGGCATCATTGGGCAACATGTCTGCAGCCATCATCAGAACAGCCTCACCTGATGAAGCTGAAGACAACAAAGGCTTTGAAAAGACTACTCTGAACTAACAGTTTTGAAGTAATAAACCTTTATGGAATACTTTGGTCACATAAACTGTATAAGAATATTAGAAGTTTAGTTTTAATTAGTTTCTGATTCTGTAGCAGCTTTGACTCTGTGCAAATTGACCATAAACCCCAGAAAACAGGCATGTTTTTGTGGAGCATGGCTATGTTCTTCAGGACCACATGAATGAAATTGTTGTGGGGGAAAGAAGGGGAATACTGGCACTGGTCAGAAGTGCAGTCATCCATCATGTGAGGTCCAAATTGTTCAAATTGGCCGAATAGTAGGTTCATGCACCCCAAGCCTCTGGAGGATCCTCCACCTTGAGGTTCCAGAGGAACCAGCAGCTTAAAATAACTGCTGCTTTGTAAGGGCATTTTAACAGCCGCTTTCTTAATACGATGAATTTGTCTAACAGAAACCTTCCTCATTGTGCCTTTATCTGTACAAACCCATCTTTGTTCTGAATCAGCCACAAATTTCTTCACAGTATGATAACGCTTCAGTTTTTGTTAAATATCTAATGTTTTCATACCTTATCATACAGCACTACACTATCTGATGATATCCTTTCTCTTTCCCATATTGCTTGAAACCTGTGGCCTGCTTAATAATGTGGAACATCCTTCTTAAGTAGATTTCCTTTAATTGAGCTCACCAGACAAACTAATCAACCCAGCTCCCTGAAATTAATTATCAATGATTCAAAGAGCCCTGACACACAATACCATCTATAAATGTAATAGCACAACAAAAAATGTAATCTTTGTGACACTTAAATTCAATTTGCATAATAATTTGGATCATGGTGTATATGTCTATAGAACATCTGATCGGGTCCAGTTCGAGGATAATTGAGTGGATCT
Organism: Brachyrhaphis roseni; assembly: GCA_903066815.1. Lineage (NCBI taxonomy): Eukaryota > Metazoa > Chordata > Actinopteri > Cyprinodontiformes > Poeciliidae > Brachyrhaphis > Brachyrhaphis roseni. The sequence continues at coordinate 5,505 of CAEFZY010001953.1, forward strand.
GACCCATTTTCACATCCTGTCTTAAAATCTTTGTTTTGGTTTTTCATGTAACTGTAAAAATGATGAAAACAATTAAATTCCTGCTTTAACTCCAAACTTCCCATGGTTCTGGTCCGGTTTGTCCAAAAATGGCGCCATTGTCATGACAACAGGCAGAACTTCCTGTGGTCAACTAAAACTCGTGAGGTTTATCTAGGTAAGAATTTATCTATTTATAAAGTTAATTCATTAAAGTTCTTTTCTATGATTCATAGAAATCTTTAAATGCATTCCTCAAGCCTGCGATGGACTGGCGATCTGTCCAGGGTGACCCCGCCTCTCGCTGGACATAGATGGGCACCAGCACCCCTACCGACCCCAGTAGGGACAAGAGTGGAAGAAAATGAATGGATGGCATTCATCTAACTTCGTCTGGAGGGTTCTGGTTCAAAGCAGAACCGCACCTTTCTGGATTGCTCAGCATCAAAAAACAAGCAGCAGCACAAAAAATAAGTGAAATCAGCTTTTTATTCCAGAACCAGAGAAATGCAGCGTGCCGCCACCAGGGCCGCGACATCCCAACATCACTAAAACACGACCAACTTCTCTGCATCAGGCTGCAGGAACAACGTAAACAGGCTGAAGATCCGGGTCAGAACCGTCCTGCAGGCTGGTTCTGACTTGAATTATAGCACACTGAGGAAGGACCAGCTGGTTCTCTGAAACCAGTCCTGGTTCTGGTTCTGATCCGTCACCTCCAGAACCGGTACACTCCCAGAGCGATGGCGAGGCAGGCAAAGATGGTCGCTGTGAAGGAAACGCAGAACGTAAATGTAAAGCAGCGGCGTCTCCCGAAGCAGAACCGGAACCAGAACCGGACCCACCTGCCATGTACCGGATCGTCTCCAGCTTCAGAGACTCCAGCACCATCTTCAGCGACGCCACCTGCAGGTCCATCTTCTTGTTGATCTCCATGTTGTCGTTTTCCAGGTCGGCTTTCTGGAGACACAATGTGATGTCATCAGGAAACAGCCAATCGGGAGCCGGTCGGGTGGACCCGCCTACTCCCAGGAGGAACCAATCAGACCTGCAGGTGAGTTACCTTGTGGTAGAACTCTGAGGTTGCCTCCATCAGCTTCTTCTCCTGGTCGGTGAACTGAGACAGAGAGCAACGAGTTCGAGTATCAAAACAAGTCTCGCGTCCGAGTGCGTGACCTCAGTCTGTGACCTCTGACCAAGTGTGTGTAACATTAAACAGAGTGTGTGTGACGTGAGTCAAGTCTTTTCTGAGACCGGAGGAATGACTCCTGCTGATTTCTGCATTCAACGCCGGACTTGTAGACCTGCTGACTCCAGAATCTCTCCTGACCCACCATGTCAGAGGTCCTGCTCCTCTCCAGGTTGATGTCCAGTTTGGTTTCTGCTCGGACTTTCTCGCTCTCCTCCTGAAACCAGACGACCTGTTAGCATCTCCACGCAGTCGAGTCAGCGTTGAACTCCTCCAAGTCCTCCTCACCTTCAGTCTGTTCTGCAGCTGCTCCAACTCTCGCTTCATTTTCTGCAGGAACAAACATGGGAGTTTATGAACCGCTAACTACTGATTAGCAGGACCGCTAGCAGGCAGAGTAGAACCTTCTAACCTCACTACAATCTTTTATTAGTAGCATGTAAACAATAAAGGAGCACAGAATCAATAAATTCTGTTTTTGTATGACACTTCTCCAGAACCAGCACCATGTTGCCACTAGGGCGGCGACATGCCGTCATGACAAACACCAGCACTGCGTTACCGTGTTCTCAGACCGCAGGTTGGCGAACTCGCTCTTCTCCAGGATCACCATGTCCTTCCTGATGGAGTCCAGGTGAGCCATGATCTGCTGCACTGCAATCTCCTGCAGAACCACGATGTTATTAAACAATATTATTTAATATTTGTCCTGTTCATCTGTAAGCTGACACGACAACAATATGAGGTTCTAACTGTGCGATCATCTAGAAAGAGAATGGGAAGACTTTCTCTTTACACAAACATTTTAAAGTAGTTAAAATGATTTTATTTTTAACTAAGCAACAAAAATATCTCCTACTGCTGCTAAAATAATGTTACAAAATGTATTTTAGCAATTTTGATGCATAGACTCAAACAACATTGTGAAAGAAAAGTCTTGCATTTAAGGTTTAAGGTAAATTTTAATTTACAGTTGCACAAAATATGCTTTTCTAACAGAGATATAACAACATGGCTCCAGTTAGCTGGTGTTAGCAGGTCAGTTAGCCGGTTAGCTACCCAGGCAGCTGTCCTGCAGTCCGCTGAGAGCAGCTGTAGTTTTATTTGTAAGTTAAAGAATGTAGTTTCTGTCTTTCAGTTTGGTGACCAGCAGTGTGCAGCAACAAACGTGAAAGGAGCTCAGCTTCTTTTCGGAAAGAATGCAATGAAGGAACCTTTCCTCAACTTTGAAAGAGCAACTGTTTGAACCTTGCTAACCGTAGCAGCTCTGCGTACCTGCAGCTAGTGACTCATTATAAAAACTCCAGGTGTGATTTTGTACCTGGTGGGATTTGGTCACCATGTCCTTGTAGACGATGTCCATGTTGGCTGTGGTCAGCGTGACCAGAGCTGAGACGATCAGCTCGGCCTGCTGCTTCTCAAAACCTGCAAAAAACAAACAAACAAAAAGCTAAAACTGAAAAACAGATTAAAACTAAACCCACAACAAGACTAAAAAAAACATAATAAAAACAAGAGAAAATAAGGATTCTGTACATCCTCATACCCAGAGCCAATAAAAACATGATTTTGCTTTCAGTAAAACCAAAAATCCACACAAAGTTCTGCTTCAAACTCATGGACAGTTTTTTTATTCAATAATTCAATAATAAGTTAATTATACTATGCTAAAACATCCAAAAATCATTGTTAGTATGTAAGATAACAGCAGTATTGTATAAATATAAAGACAAGCTAGTGTTTCTAGTTTAAGCTAGCTTAACCAGTAGCTAAGTGATTGCTAACACTAACAAATAACTTTGTTTCTGAAACATTTCTACATTTACTACATTTCGTTGCTTGTACTTGTGACATTGCAATGACAATTAAGTTGAATTATTATTATTATTATTATCATCATCATTAAACATGATGAATTTATTCCAAACTTAAGATACAGTTTAAGTCACCACAACATGACTGAGATAAAAGGAAAAATAATATTGTTTCGGTACAAGCTAACTAGCTTAGCATAGCAAAGTAGGAAGAATGCAAAGTTAAAGCCATTTATATAATTACAGTTTGCAATTTATTTACATTATGAGTAAACTGATAATGAAATCATCTTCCTGTTAGCACTACTGCACAAGTTAACAGCACAAGCTAACAGCTGCAGCCCTTTTTGAGCTTCAGCCAATCAGCACCAAGGAAAATGAATATGGTTAGAATTAAAATGTGGAATTTGGTAAAAACTGGAACGGATTTCACGGGACCAGTGGCTCACCGCTCTTCTCCAGCTCCGTCACCATGGCGTGGGAGTCAAAGGTCAGCTTCCTCTGCTCCAGGGGCGTCAGCTCAACCTTCCTCAGGTCAAAGGTCGCAAACGGAGTTCCCACATGGAAACCTAAAACACACACAGCAAAGCTGAAGTCCTGACACAGACCAGGAACTGGATGGAGGTGGCCATGTTCTGGTTCTTGGCCTGAACCCGGGCCATGTTCTGGTTCTTGGACCGGAACCGGGCGAGGTTCTGGTTCCTGAACCGGACCCAGGCCATGTTCTGGTTCAGGCTTTGTTCTAGTTCCAACCAAAACCATCAGATTTCTGAGCATTTTACTGGAAATGTTGTTGGTTCTGCTCCCAGATCAGGAGATGTTCTGGTGTTTTCAACATCAACATTCAAGCTCTAAGATTGGAAAGTTCTTATTGTTTGATTTTTGGATGTGACATTGTCAGCATTAATTACTTTATTGAGCCTTTTACTATTTTTGATTTTACTGACACTGTTGGCAGGATCAGTCCTCCGTAGAACAAAGGCACTTCTATAAACTGGCCGCCATGAATGAACGACTCCTGGCAGAATAATCGTTCATTATTTCAGTTCAGTAGTTTAACTTCATCGTTTATGTTGTTGCCGGGGCAACAGTCAGATGTTTTAAGAAATCATCAAATCAGAGCTGCGTGACCCGACGTCAAACTCATCTTTTAGGAACAAAACTCTGACTTTCCCGAACTTTTCACTCCTGGAAAAACCTATTATGACTCTGAATGACAAATAAGTCAGAGAGTGAAAACTGGACATGCTGGACAGAGGAACTGCCCTGAGGAAGAGGAGGATGAGGAAGAGAACCTCCAGCAACCAATCAGAGATCGAGGAACATCATCCAGAACCAGCAGAACTATCTCAAACTCTGCACTGCGCACTTTGACCCCCTGACTTTTATTACAGATTGCCTCTCCCCCCTCCCCAGGTACCCCACCCTACGCCATGGCGCTCACCTCTCCACGCGCCCAGCCGCCGCGCGGCGAGACGCCGCAGCAGGGGGTTCATTCCGGAAGTGGCCTCGTTCACCTGAACCGGTACCAGCCGAACTTCAGCCGAACTTTACCAAAGCAGCGCGCGCTCAGCGGAAAGACGGCTGACCGGACAGGATCGTGGTGCTTTCACGGACCGTCGGATCCGCAACAGTCATGTTGTCGTCATGGACATGGAGCCCTCTAGTGGTGAAAACCAGTGTAAATAAACTACGTTTATTGTTCCAGACTTATGAAAAATAGGTAAAATAAAACAATGAAAGCATAACTAAAATCCAGAACTTCAGCTTTCACCTCAGATAATTCTCCAACAACCTCATTCTGCTCAGGATTTTTAATATTCCCTGTTTTATAACATATTTTAATAAGCTATAGATATTTTCTCCCGTTATTATTATTAGCTAAAATTATTTTCCAGAAGTTATTTTATGGAGAACTTTTAGTATTGAAAGTTAACATTTATTTGTAATATAGCAACAAAAATAAACATAGTAAATATCTTACATATTAATGCACCATAATCCACTTCTTCAAGGCTCCATAAATTACATTTCTTTGGTAAAACTTTCGATCCATGTTTATTATGACTCTGAATGACAAATAAGTCAGACAGGATAAAGTCAATATCGGAATATGACATAAAAAAAAAACAACCCAGAGTTGATTAAATGAAAAACGTTGGATAAAATAAGGAACTTAAACTTTGCTAATAAATAATTTTTATTCTAAAGTTCATATAACCCGTTGAACCTGAAGAATTAATTACAATCCGTCAACATGATGGTTTTATTTGACTGTAAAAAGTCACTTGGACGCGTTTGATGACGTACCACAAAACTTGCTTTAGTGAGAAACATCTAAAGTGGAGGAAACGTTCAAAGAGATGAAAAGAGCTGTGTTACAAAGTTTTGGGTGACAATAAGACAGCTGATGTATTTATCAGACCGGAAGGAGGGCCGAACCTCGGCGCTGTTATGTCCGAATGTTTGGTGTCAATAAAGTTTCCGCCTTCAACCCGTCCCGCCCCCTGTCTGGCTGTCATGGCGGCGCTAGCGGAGAGCTGGAGCTGGTTTACGGCTTTAGCTGTGGGAGTTTCTCTGTTCAAATGTCTCTTCATCAACGCTTAGTGAGTGGAAACAATCCTGCGTGGGCTGCTGCCACCCCGCGGTTTTAATCCTCACCTACGGGTTTGATTTTAGCATCAGGCTAACCTGCTGTTAGCAGCGAGCAACCTGCTTCTAAATGATTAAAATTAAATATCAATGTTTAAAATTATAAATGGGAAGTTTGTTAGAGTTGGTCTGAAGGGATAAAATATTATATAATGAATTGTTGATTAAAAATGATAAAAGTTTATTCTGAGTTTAAGTTGACGTGTTTTTACCTGAAGCAAGAGCAGGTGGTCAGCCGGAAGATGGCGCTGTTTGACTGAAAGAGTCTGAAACCAATTTAATGTTCGAGAAAAGTTTATTGCTTTAATTCGGTTCAGAAAGTTTTAAACTGACTTAAATGTTATTAACGATAGTTTGTGTTGATAACTGGGTTGGACTGAGCCAGAACTATTCTGGACTGACGTTAGTATTGGAAAAAAAAAAAAAACACTTAAAACGTAATAAGCAGCGTTTTAAAGTTGATTAAAATAACCCAGATCCTGTTTGATGGTTCTGTTGTGTCCAGTCACTCCACAGACTTTGAGGTCCACAGGAACTGGCTGGCCATCACCTACAGCCTGCCGCTGTCCCGGTGGTACCATGAGGTCAGTCCGTGTTCAGGACCCGGACCGGGCAGGACCCGGACTCCGCCGCTGTCTAACTGCCGCTGCTCTCCCTCCAGAACTCGTCGGAGTGGACGCTGGATTACCCTCCGCTGTTCGCCTGGCTGGAGCGGGGCCTAGCGGAGGCGGCGCGCCGCTGGGACGGCGACATGCTGCGGCTGGACAACCTGAACTACGCCAGCCCGGCCGCGGTTCTGTTCCAGAGGCTGTCGGTGGTCTGCACCGACCTGCTGTTCATCTACGCGGCCAGAGAGTGAGTCCAGCAGTCCCGCTCCGTAACCATGGCGACTGAATGTTTGAGTGCAGGATGAAGCTCTGGAAATGACCGAGGATCTAAAACATGAACAGGGTTTTTATGATGCGTCACTACAGGACAGGATTAGAGTTCACTCGTTTCTTGGTTTGGTTGTTTCTTTGTTTTTACATATTTACTGTCTAAACGTTGGAACAGGACGGAGGCTCAGTGTGATTTGCACTGCTTTCTCCATGTTTATAGTTTTAATTATTACAGAAACCTGCGTCATAAATGAGAAATAATTAGCTTTATTTAAAATTTTCAAAGTAATTTTCAGATTTTGTCGCCTTGTAGATGAAAATAGTCTGTCTGCATCCAGAGTTTCTGACTGCAGGCTGGTTCTGATCCAGTTTAGAAGCAGAATCTTAAATCAACTAGAGGGCCACATATGGCCAAGGGCCCCACTTTAAACACCCTTCACACCAATCCTTCCCTCTGAGCACGCATTTGGCGACAGTGGAGAGGAAAAACTCCCCTTGAACAGGAAGAAACCAGCAGAACCTACTTCCTGGTTCTGAACAGTCTCCACTTCCTGCTCTCTCTCTTGGCTCTCATTGGTCGGTTTCTGACTTGTCCCACCTTTCCCAAATCTAATTTTTCTGGAGTTCCCGTCGATGTCGGTTGTGAAGGTTCTGGCTCGGGTTCTGCTCCTGAATCGGGTCGGATCTGTCCTCCAGGTGCTGCCGGTGCGTTCGGGTGCAGAAAGCTCCGCAGGACGTTCTGAGCCGGCCGTCCTTCGTCCTCGCTGTGCTGCTGCTCTGGAACTTTGGCCTCCTCATCGTCGACCGTATCCTTCCTCTGCTGGGGGTCCGGAAGGTTCTGCTCCCTAGAACTCAGGGAGCCAGAACCTGGCGTCCAGGTGATGACATCATCAGAAGTGTTTTCTTTCATGCTTCCTGTCAGACATCCACTTCCAGTACAACGGCTTCCTGTTCGGCTTTCTGCTGCTATCTGTGGCCAGACACCTGCAGGTAAACTCTTATTTTGAAGGGCTGGCCGTCAGGAGGAAGTGACTAATGGATGTTGTATGCTCAGTCTCGCCACCTGCAGGGGGCGCTGCTGTTTGCCGTGCTGCTCAACCTGAAGCACATCTTCCTGTACGTGGCACCGGCTTACGGGATCTTCCTGCTGAGGAGCTACTGCTTCACCCTGGACCGGCCAGGTCTGGTTCTGGTTCTGGTCCTGGTTCTGGTCCTGGTCCTGGTCTGGTTCGGTCTCCTCATACTCCCTGTTCTTCTGCAGATGGCTCCATCAGGTGGAGCAGCTTCGCTCCGTTACGGCTTCTGGCGCTGGGCGGCATCGTCGTCTCCGTCTTCGCTTTGTCCTTCGGCCCCTTCGTTGCCATGGTGAGTCCCGTCTTTATGCCGGCGATGAATTCAGTCAAGCATCACACTGCAGAACGAGCTGCGGACACACGATTACACCCTGAGGAATAACAAAACTGAAAGTGCTGCAGACTCCTCCAGGCCACCAGGGGGAGCCGGCACAGTGTTGAACATGACCGTCTGTTAAAAGATGAAAGTTGCATGTATTTTTCAGACATTCTGTAAAATATTACTGTATTACTGTTTACAGTATTACACCACAGCAACATGTTTATGTAGGTAATTTTACAGACTCCCCCTTGTGGTCTGGAGAATTTCTGCTCTGTTGAGAATTACATGTTTAGGTGTTTATGGCATCTTCTCTTTCTTATTTCTTCTAGTTTTTCTTCGTTTCTGTTTGTTTTGAATCAATTATGTTTTTGCTGCTGGGAGGAGATTATCGTATCGCTTATCATTCATTGTGATCAGAATTTTGATTGTTACAATAAATGTCAATTAGAGATGTTTATTGTCAGGATTATTTTTAGTATTTTTTTCTGTTCAATAAGGTTATCAATAAATATCAGTAAATAATTAGTGATGCAGATCAAAATGTTTTATAAATGATTATTTATCAAGATTTTAGTTTTGAAAACAGCTCATAAATAGTCTTATTGCTATCACAACATCACCACCAGATGATAAACTTTATTTATCGCTCTGACTGTTTGATGCGTATTTGCACCCATCAGCTTCTGTAGACCTGAAGTTTGCTCTGTTCACACCTGATGATGATGATGATGATGATGATGATGATGATGATGATGATGATGATGATGATGCTGGTGGTGCGTTCAGGGCCAGCTGTCCCAGGTGGTGTCGCGGCTCTTCCCCTTCAAGCGGGGTCTCTGCCACGCCTACTGGGCCCCCAATGCCTGGGCGCTCTACAGCGGCACTGACAAGGCGCTGGCGGTGCTTGGTGAGGAAGCCGTTCCGCAGCCTGTTCCGTGATCCGGTCGACCCGACCCTGTCAGAACCGCTCTCTGTTCTCTTCCAGGCATCCGTCTGAAGCTGCTGCAGGGGGCGGAGCTTCCCCAGGCTGCCATGACAGGGGGGCTGGTCCAGGAGGTCCAGCACGCCGTCCTGCCGTCCGTCCCTCCGGCCGCCACGCTGCTCTGCACGCTGCTAGCCGTCCTGGTGAGTCGGAACCGACCCAGCCCGCCTGCAGCCACCAGAACCGTCCGCTGAAACCTTTTTCCTCTCTGCAGCCAGCGCTGGTCTCCATCTGGCGCCATCGCCGTGGCAACCGGGCCTTCCTGCGCTGTCTGCTGCTCTGCGCTCTGGCCTCCTTCCTGTTCGGCTGGCACGTTCACGAGAAAGCCATCCTGCTGGCCGTGCTGCCGCTCAGGTCAGACGTCAGCGCAGGGGGCGGAGTCAGCTGGTGGAATGACACTAATCTAGTTAATTTATTTTGAAATGTCTAGAATTTATTATGTAATGAGATTTGGGTTTGTGGAGTTTTGTGTTTTTGTGCTGGAATCTGCCTATGCCAGCCAGGGGCGCTGTTGCTCTGTATTAACCCTCCTGTGTGTGTCGTCCTGCAGCATCCTTGCAGTGGAGAGTAGAGAGGATGCTGGGATCTTCCTGGTCCTATCCACCACCGGACATTACTCCCTGTTCCCACTGCTCTTCACCCCCGCAGGTAAACAGGAAGCTCTCATTACAAAACCTTATTTTGAAAGGTTTTGATCAGTTTTTCAATTATGAAAATCCAGAAATATGAAGAGAAGAACTCAGCAGCCAGATGTTCTCAAAGCGTGATGACATCACTTCCTGTAGGCCAGCTCATGCTTCCAAGACATTTGAATGTTTTGGTGCAGCAGCTGGAGACCGTTCAGACCGGAGCCCTACAGAGAGTTAAAAGCTCGCTGACCTGTCAATCCTTCCAGTATGAAACCATTAATCAGATTGATCAATAAAATAATCAACTAATTTACGGATCGATAAACAGGAGAACCTTATTTAGCCGCATTTTATCCGACTTTTCCATCATTAACCTGAGAGATGAGTCATAATTCAGCAGGATTATTATTATTATTATTTACATCTAAGTGTTAATAATAATAATAATAATTGGTAATAAGAATGGAGGTTATCTGAGTTTCTCCTGCATGTTTTCCAGAGATGATTATCAAGGTGTGTCTGATGCTGATGTTCACCATCTACTCCTTCACTGCCCTGGGAAACCTGCACAGGTAAACACACACCTGGTCTCTCCAGGTGAACACACACACCTGGCTGACATCAGAATGTAATCAGATTACTCTCTTCTCAGGTCTCAGGGTTCTCTGCTCCGTCCCGTGGAGGTTGCCTACCTGCTGGGGCTGGTTGCTGTGGCGATTGCCTGCGAGTTTGTCTTCCCATTGTTGCCGTGGCGACAGAAGCTTCCGTTCCTCCCCCTGCTGGCGACCTCCGTGTACTGCGCCGTGGGGGTCAGCTACTCCTTCCTGCGGCTCTACGCCACTCTGCTGCGCAGCGACGACAAGCACAAACAACTCTGAGGTCACAAGGTCAACAGGGGGCAGAGCCACCTCACACACACACACACACAGAACTACTGGGGACCAGGAGAGAACAGACTTACCTGGTTCTGGTTGGCGTTGAGCTGAGACATTAATAATCACCATGACAACAGCCTGAATGGAAGAGGAGGAGGAGGATGAAGACCTGGCAGCAGAGCTTGTTAAGACTTGTTAAAGACTTGGACCAAACAGCTGCTGGAAAAATGATTTGAATAAACGGTTCGTCTCCCTTTAGTGTCTGTTTGACTTCAGTCTAAAGATGAGAGTCGACTCGGACTCATGGTCTGAGACTCGAGTCTTACTGCCAGTTTTTCACGCTGCTTTTAATGACTTGGATCGTCTCAGAACCAAATATATGTCTCTGACCTTCGACCTCTCACTGCTAAGCTAGCTGCTACATTACAAGAGACCTTCCTGCTGAGGATATCAAAATAAAAGCACTTCCTGTTCTGCTCATTGAGAAGTTTAACATTTTGATTTGTTCATTGTGATCTCAGCAGCTAATCAGACGTCTGGGTTTTTTCTGTTATGTGTGGAAATCAGACCGTCGTCTGCATAAAGATTTCCAGTCATAGTTTCATTGATCTGTTTCCTTTACAGTTTAGTTAATCAGCGTTTCAGTGAAAGTGATTGGAAATGTAAGAAGACGTAAGCAAGTGACGTTCTACGCACAGTTTGTGTAAAAACTTTATTAATAAGGCAACAAAAGCACAAAACAGTCACAGTATTCATTCAAAAGAAAAAATGAGTTTTGTTATATTGAGACTGAGTGAAGATCAGTTAACAGCAGTAACCTTCCTCACCTCATCATCATCATCAGCGCTCCAAGCTGAGGAATAAAATCAGGTGTTTTTATCAGAGTTCCTCCTGCTGCTGCACTTCAACTATAAACATACTGCAGGGCTAAATATGGAGGAAATGACAGAATAAACTCTTCAAACTAAAGGCCACAGTTTGGGTTTTTCTATAAACTGAAATTCACAGCAAAAGGAAAAAACAAATCGTTGTAATTTCCGTGTTGACCACTAGATGTCAGTAGCTGTTACGTTCATGTATTTATCTGAAGACTTCCGGGTTTTCCTACGATACAGCAGCGTGTTACGGCCAATGTAGATAAAAAGAAAGAGTACACTTCTGATAAAAAAAAAAAGAGGAAATACTGAATTTGAAAAAGTCAAAATAAAAATAAAAATTCCAGCAACACAAGTAAATTATTGTTTTAAAAAAAATTATATTTCTGCCAAAAACTGAAATTTTGAGATCAACTGAAATTTTTTTTAGAAAAAAAGACTAGACAAATTTTTAAAAGTTGAACATTTTTGAAACTCATATTTTTTTTCTAGAATATTTCCGATTTTTTTTTTTTTTTGGTGCAAATTTGCTTTTTTTTCCTGTCTACAACAGCCCAATACGCTGTTTTACTCCGATGGGCCGGTTCTGCTCTGAACTCCATGGACTGGTTCAGAGCAGCAGGTATCAGGATGTCCTGTGTCTTTAAATGTTTGAATTAGACTGGCTGTTTTTTGTGACATGTTTAATATTTAGAGCTTTAAGGAGGAGCAGCAGAAGCAAAGGAGGTGGATTATCTGCTCTGCATCAGGGAGTCGTACTCAGTTTCGCATAAAGATCATGGATGTATAACCTGAATATGTGAAACCCACTAAAATCTGATATTAATAAATAACGATCTACAATCCATAAGTTCTTAAAATGAAATATTGTCCCCTGAAATATCTACCGTCAGTTCCACTAGGATTTCACGATTATTTGTGTGATTTTCTTTTTCTTTTTTTTTGCAATCAAAAGTAAGAAAGAATAATTTAGAGATTAAGCCATATTTGTGGTCATGTTTGACAGTAAATGTGACTTTGTTTCTCGCTGTATCGATCATGAATTATAGCATCAAGTCAGGCTGAGGCAGCAGAGTAGTAGAAGTATGAAACACTGCCACCTAAAGGTGGCATTTAAATATGACTTATTCAACCATTCTTGTGGAAAAGTTGCAGTAAACTCATAACTGCATTAGCACGAAAACATTTGGGAAACTGTTGATTATACAGGAGTTTCCATGACAGCGGATAAAACTGGAGTATCTGGCGGTTAACTGATAAAACTGCTTTGATTAAATGAGACTATTTAAGCTAACAAATGTTATCCTGAAGGTTCTGTTCATGTGTCCCTCAGAAAAAGCCACGGTGAGCCAGATGTGGCCCCCGGGCCTTGACTTTGACACCTGCTTGGTGACCATGCTGAGGCTCCAGTTTTAGTTTGAACCTCCCTCTGCTCTCCTCCCAGTCGGCAACATTCACATCTGAAACAGTCAGATGATGCCGTTTGCTAATAACGCGTTAGCCTTTAAAATGAGCCGTCATAATTCATGCTTATCCATGAGTTAAAGTGAACTCGACATTTTGTTCAGAAACATGACTTCATGTGTGTGACCTTGAATGGGACACATTAATCAGGTGTGCGACAGCCGCAGCAGTTAGCTTCTGTTGGTGAGCCAACCAATGATTTATGATTTATGATTGTAGAATTTATGTTTGTTTTTTCTTTAAAGCAGATTTGTATATTTGATTTGTGGTTGTTGATAAATGTTTTCATTATTTAAGAAATATTCTAAAAACATCTTTAATTTTGAACCTTCAGATATCGAACAACTGGAATGTGAAAATATTTTAAGATAATTTTTCTTTTTTACTAAATATCAAACTGTTCAGAGATGAGTGTAGAAATGTTTTTGTGAAGGGTAAAAACATCCGGCCGGATGAAATCCATCATGGCGGAAAGTCCGATCCGCAGCAGCAGCTTCCAAAAACCCAGACATATTCCTGAGTCGGGTCAGAACTGGACGGCTGCTGGGCTCCATTTAAAGTTCTGTGGCTTTGATTGGTGTGGATGGGTTGATTTTAGGCGTCCTCCCAGAGTCTGGCGTGTGATTGGTCGATTTGGAGCGGCCGCAGCGATTGGTCAGTTCTCAACAGCGGGCTGGCGGCCTTTGACGATGATCTCCAGAACCGGCGTCAGGTCCATCAGGTTCCGCAGCATGTCCATGATGTCCGGGTGCTCCTTGGCCCCGTCGATGAACTCCTCCAGCGTCAGCTCACCTGGGAGGGGTCAGAGGTCAGGCGCCATACTGGTCCAGTTCTGGACGTGAAGCGGATCGCCGTTCTTACCTTCACCCTTCACGTCGATCTTCTCATAGATGAGTGTCACGATCTCCTCCGGGTCGATGTCCCTGTTCCGGGTGATGTCCTGGATGGCCTGCAGGGGGAGACAAACGCAATGTTCAAACAGAGACTGGTTCTGGTTCTGGTTCCGATTCTGACCCATCGTAAAACTTATCAGAATGAAGGAACCTCCTGCTGGTCCATCTGACGGCACCAAACAGCCGCTGGTGTCCTAGGCTAAACCGCTAATAGCAGAGCTAATTGTCTGTTTAGCGCACTTAGCTTAGCCAAATAAAGTTCCCGGACTTTGAGGAGAGAGATATAATCTCTGATGTGTCATCGACACATTGCTTGTTTCAACATGGTTGAATTAGTGCTTCACCATTAGCTTTCTGCTAATTATCATGTTGGCGAAGCACTTTAGCGTTACCAGAACTAATGTTTATGAGTTGTGATATAGGGTTAGCACAGCTAACATTTTAGCTAGCAGAGCCCACCGCTGGAATCTGTGATTAAATCAGATAATAAAAGATTAAAACTGATGATAAATAACAGCAAAGCCTTCCAGGTGGTTCTGTTGGACCCAGTGATGTTCTATTGTTCTGGTGAACCAGACGACTCTCTGAGTACAGAGAGTTCATTCAGCAGATTAGCACCAGGCTAATTTCAGAGTTAATCTCTGTTGGCTGCTGACTCGGATTGCCTTAAACCTTCAGGAACTTTCTCTCCTTTCTCTTTGGACTCGATTTGTATTTTTAGCCTTCAGCATTGAGGAAGATGAGGAGCAGACAGATGTTCGCTCCACTCATCAGAACCAGACCAGAAGAGAAGTCTCCGAAACTGGACTCTGGACTATATTTAGCTTCAAAGTAAATATTAAGTTATCAAGCTAATTATTTAGTTAGCGAGCTAAATATTTACCTTCAAACTAGTTAGCAAGAAACTGTCTTCAAAATAAATATTTTGCTTGCTAACTATTTAGCTTCAAATTAAGTACTTATCAAGCTAAATATTTAGTTTCATACTCATTAGCAGAGCAATCATTTATCTTCAAATTAATTAGAAATCTAAATATTTAGCTTCATACTAAATATTACAGATTTACAGATTAATGAATAATGTGGCTAAAATGTGACTTACTGAAGCCACATTTCTTTCTTTTATAACATAAGCCAAATTATTGCTATCTTTAACTTTGCAAACAGCAGCCCATAGAGGGAAACCCAAAGTGGAGCTTCTGAAGCTGAAGTCCAGAGTTAATCTGAATAAATTCTGTCTACCATTTCTACCTGATAGATTAGGATTAATCTGATGTTCAGGTCTGTAAAGTGGTTTTAAGGAGCTCAGACGGTTTTACTTTTCTACTTTTTTCAGCTCCTGAACAAAGAACAAGCAGCTTAGAGAACGGAGCAGCCGGTAGTGAATGTTTCAGGATGACCTCTGACTTCCCGAGTCATCTCAAGGTTCTGGACGGTTTCCTCTTAATGCTGTAATGTCCCTGGATTTCAGGTTCCTGCTGGATGCCATTTTCTGCCAGTAGGTGGCAGAGTTTTACGGTTTTGGTGGATTTAATCTGATGGTTTGACACATTAATTAGCTGAGTAATGGCACGCTACTACGGTAACTAGCTACTACGCTACCCAAAGCATGTTCCAACATGCTTTGGGTTTTTAAATGCAGAAGAAGAGAGCGTCACCGTGAAGATGGTCTCCAGCTCGTCCTTATCGATCTTCCCATTCCCGTCCTGATCGAACAGCTTGAAGTACCACTTCAGCTTCTGGTTGATCTCTCCCTTCAGTAGCAGGCTGATGGCCGCGATGTACTCCACAAAGTCAATGTAGCCGTCCTGCAGACACAACCCAGGGCGTTAAAACCCATAAAACTCAGACCCGGTTCCTGCAGACAGAATCATAACCCTGGAGGAACCAACCCAGGACCAGGAGGAACCTTTATGAGCAGCTTTTGGTGGACAGCAGAACCCAGTTTGGACTTGAACATTCTCTGGTTTCACTCAGAGATGATGATCAGGTCCAAATCAGCAGAGCTCTGAGCTGGAGGTCAGAGGTCATTTGGTTCTGCTGGACCGTAGTAATTCGTCAGTGTTAGTGACTCGGTTCTCTTCAGGTCTCTAACTCTGTTTGGTTCTGGAATCGGGAACCCAGTCAGAACTCTGTATTATGAAGAACCGGTCCAGTCTGGTCCACCTCTGATGAAAGAGTCCAGGACCAGAGCTGACCCGGTTACTACAATTACCAAATCCAAACACAGCACAACAGTGGTTCTGGTTCCTGGTTCTGATTATGACAGAGAATGTGACGGATTTTATATTAATATGATCAAAGAATAAAAATCCATCCATATCAGAATCCAATCACCTTCTTGTTGACCCGGTTCTGGTCTCTAACACCTCCATCGTTATGAAACATTCTGGACAGACCTACGTTTGTCCTGTTTTCATGTATGAAGCGTCCCATCACAGTTCCATGAGCCTCAGATTTAAAACTGCTATAGTTTTCAGAGCTGCTCTGCTGGAACCAGGCATAGTTCTGCTTCACTGAGTGAGATCCGATCAGAACCAGCTATGACTGCAGAACCGGGTTCTGGACAGAACCCTGAGGAACCCTATTTATCTACCATGAGGAACCCCACCCATCAACCCTGAGGAACCCCACCCATCAGCCCTAACGAACCCCACCCATCAGCCCTAAGGAATCCCACCCATCAACCCTAAGGAACCCCACCCATCAGCCATGAGGAGCCCCAACCATCAGCCCTAAGGAACCCCACCCATCAGCCATGAAGAGCCCCAACCATCAGCCCTAAGGAACCCCACCCATCAGCCATGAGGAGCCCCAACCATCAGCCCTAAGGAACCCCACCCATCAGCCATGAGGAGCACCACCCATCAGCCATGAGGAGCCCCAACCATCAGCCCTAAGGAACCCCACCCATCAGCCATGAGGAACCCCTGTCTCTCCCCCAGCCTGCGCACGCACCCCGTCCATGTCGAAGGTGAAGAAGACCTGCTCCACGTAGCTGTTGGCGTTCTCCGTGATGCCCTTCAGGTTGAGGATGGCTTTGAGCTCGAACAGCGTGATGAGTCCGGATGGAGACTCCTTCATGAACTTGTTGTACCAGTGGTGCATGTCCTCGGCCAGGATGTCGTCCAGGTTGGAGCCATGGTTTCCCATGGCTGCAGCTCCGGTACTGCGGACTCAGAGAGTGGCAGAACCGGCCTGCCGTGACCGCAGAGCAGAAGTCACAGCTCTGTGTGTAACCCGCTTAGGTTCTGGAGAATCAGCGACGCTCCAAAAATATCCCGCTAATGGGATGAGCCGCAGCCGTTGCCAGCGGTTCTGGACACCGAGATCTGGGTCTATAGAACCACGAGGCTTATGTAACCGGCTGGCCCGGTTCGAACCGCAAGGATGAAAAAAGCCAGCAGCGGTTCGGGAACCATTCTGTTCTGTTAGTAAGTACACCTGCTTCAATTCAGGTAGTTAAACCTGAATTGAAGCAGGTGTACTTAGTCTAACCGTTAAAGTAAGTACACCTTTACACTAGTAATTATTGAATTGTGAATAAAGCATTTTAATAGTTGAAGCTTCTTTACATCAGGGGTGTCCAAACTTTTTGCATCCTCAGCCAGAATCTCACGGCTGAAATAATCATATTGATTTTCAAACTTAAAACCCAAAATAATGATAATGTAAAATGGTGATTTTTTAATGCTTAACAATAAATTAAATATGCAATATTTCAATGAAACAAAGTGGCAACATTCTGTCTTAATTAAAGGCCAACAGTTTTTCTAACTGTCTGCCTTTTTACTATTCTCAGTAACAAAAAGAAAAACTTTCTTCAAAAAAAGTTTATTTTACTAACCAAGTTTAATAAAATAATGTGCTACAATGTTGTTGCAATGTTGTTGTTTTTAAAGTAAAAAGTTGCTGAATGTTTACACCCCTGCTTACTATGAAATTAAAATTAAATACAGCTATTAAAAGAAAAACATTTTACATAAAATAATAAATTTTCTCACTGAAAATCTCGTGCTAAAAAAATTATAAAAGTGTCCACTAGAGGGACAAATTAATACCATTCTTGAATTGCAGTTGGGGGCCATATTAAATTGTGGTGCCCTTTGGACACCCGGCTCTACATGTTTGGTCCTTGGTTGCAGAGGTTTGTGCTGTTTAGTTCTTCAGGGTTTCACCGCCAACCAGACTCTTCTTCTCTCTGATTGGTTCCTCCAGCAGCAAAGCCTCCTGGGCCGTGCGGTCCAGGTGTTTGGTTGATCTTAGGCCTTGGCAGCAGCAGCCGTCCATCACGGCGAGGTGTTGCGGTAACTTGGGTGGTTCTTGGCAGCAAGGTGGCCGTTTCCACTCCTGCTGCTGCTGGTTTTTATTTCGGGCTGCAGCGCCTCAATCTGAGGATCAAACAGCTTAGCAGAATCAGATTGAGGCGCCGCCGGCGGCAGCTCGCCAGCTAACGCTTCAGCATCAAATCCTACTTTTCCAGGAAGGAGTCCCCGGAGATTACGGCTCCTCAGCCGGCCGAGGGAAATCCTCACTGAGCATGCTCAGAACAGGACACTTCTTATATTATCATTAAACCCAAAGATTCATGTAACATTTATCATTTATCTGCCCAAATAAACTAATACATGTAAAATTTTATTGAGACAAACAAAATTGATTATTCTAGGAAGGAGTTTTGTACATGATTTGAGAGTAAAAACAAAATCAGGGATACAGTTTATTGTTCTAAAATCATGATGGTGGTAAAAGGGGTGAAAAGGACAATAATTTATAAATGTGTTTTTACAGAATTTTTTAAAAAACTACTTTAAGATTTTATTTGCAAAATTTAACACCCTAAAAGATATTTAGCAAGGGTCCACACAAAATCATCCAGGGGCTGCAAGTAGCCCTCTAGCTGCACTTTGGGCTCCCCTAGTTTAAAGGTTAAAGAATTCACTTTGACAGTTTTCTTCCTTAAATGGTTTTCTGATTATCTGAGTGAATGATTATCTTCTGTTTTTTCTTTATCTGATCATTAGGTTAACCGTTCCCCTGATTTAAGCTAGTGTGGTTTAGCTTCCTTAGGATTAGCTTGGTTTAATAAGCTGAAATAGTTAAACTGTCTTATTTTACTAAACTAATCTGAGACCGATTGAGAAAAGCTACTTTGACATAGCTCATTTAAGATAAATTAATCTTAAACTAGACCATACTAAATTAAAGGTAAACTAAGGTAAAGTAGCACACTAAAAGAAATTAATCTCAACTTAATATGACTTTAAGCTCATCTAATTAAACTGATATTATCTTAGATTATTTTAGCTGGGTCAGTTTATCTGAGTATGCCAATCTAAGGCCAAACTAGGCTAATTTTAACTATGGTAAACTAAGCTCAAATGGCTAACCAACATCTCACATCATTTTAACTTAGTTTAGCTGAAGGCAAGCTAAGCAAAAATAACATCAACTTGGTTTAGAATATCTTAGTTCAGAGTGGGTTGGTTTGCTTTAGCTTATTAGGTATTATTAGTAGAGTAACCCATCCAACCACAGCGTGACATTTTATCAGCTTTTTTAGCAGTTAAAATGAAACAAAAAAAAATTCTGTTTATATTTGTAAAAAGTTACTTTTTATTATTTACCCCAGAATAAGGCATTATGTGTTTTTTTTCTCACAGCTCTGAACATTAATAAAACTTTGATTTTGATTCTTTACACTCTAGAAATTAACAACAAAATTTCAAAGACACCAAACAACAAGAAACCATTACAAAACCCCCCACAAAATTCACACATTGTTCTTAAAAAATTATGAAATGCAGCGTCGCAGTGTGGAAAAGCTTGTATTAGTAAAAACTGCTTTTGGAGCTTCACTAAAGCTTCAGATTAAGTTTCTTATCTGAGTTTCAAACGGTAGCTCAGAGTTTCCCGACATTTCTCTACCGAGCATCGGCGGCCATTTTCCCCAAAGTGTTTCTGCCGCAGGGTTTCCCGCTCTGCACTCCAGGGGCTCAACTTCACAGAGACTTCGCTCCGACTCGGCCAAACGTCCGATTTCTCATCGGGAAGAACTCTGTCGAAGAAACACGAAAATAGGTCAGAGAAAACTCTGGTTTCACTCCCGGGTTCTGGCTCAGAACCGGCCCAGTTTGGATCGGTGTGGGTCATTTGGACCTTTAATGTCTGAATGCTTAACTGAGTATTTTAGCCACATCTTCTTCTGACTCAAACAACCAGTTAGCATGGCGGTAGCATCCAATGACAGGAAGTGATTACTAATTAAAGATAACTTAAAAAAATAATTTACTATAAAATACTTAAGCTATGTTCATACTGTAGGTGCTTGCGTCCTTATTTCAAAATAAAATCACCATAATAACAAGATAAAGATTAAATTCTGGGTGGTGCTGACAAAGGAGTTTGATCTATTAGTGCAGATGAGACTATAAGTATTTATATGTAGTTCTGCTGGATCAGAACCAAAGTGGAACCGGACCAAGAGAGGAAACAGAACCAGCTCCAATTTAAACGCTGGCTTCCGGTTGTTCAAACTTAATCTGATTTCAGTCTTTTTCCTGGTTCTGATCCAGCTGGTGGAATATGAATACTTATGGTTTCTCCCTCAGTCTACAGACGGAAATGTTCACACGATCAGAAATCAAACCTCCATCTTTTCTTCCTCCTTCCTTTTTCCATTAGTCGATTCTTTTTGTTCTTCCTTTTTTTCCTCCTCCGCTTCCTCCTTTTTCTCCTTCTCTTCCTCCTTATTCTCCTTTTCCTCCTTCTCTTCGTCCTTTTTCTCCTCTTCCTCCTTTTTCTCCTTCTCTTCGTCCTTTTTCTCCTTCTCTTCCTCCTTTTTCTCCTCCTTTCCCCTCAGCTGTGATGAAGACGTCCCATCCTCTTCCTCTGTCTCCCTCACACTGTTTCTCTTCGTTTCTTCTTCTTCATGGGTTTCCTTCATCTCTGGCGGTGATGTGGTTTCCTTTTTGAACACTTCCCTCTCCTCTTCCTCCTCTCCAAGTGCTCTCTGCCTCTCCTCCGTGACGTCCCCCTGACTCCCCACAGTCCGGGACTCCTGGTGTGTCTCCGCCCCTTCCTGTCCCAGTCCTGCGTCGTCCCCGCTGCTGGACTTTCTGTGACGGCGGGACGGAGGACGCCGCCTGATGGAGCCCCGTGGTCTGCCCTGGAGACGGACCAATCACAGGAGAGGTCAGCAGTGACGTCATTAGTGATGTAACAGAGGTAATGAGTAGTTTCTTGCTCACCTTGTTGAAGCTACTCAGGATGTTTCCCTCTGCGGCTGAGGGTGGAGCCTCAAAGGAGGTGGGGCTTTCTGTGGGGGCAGGGTTGGTGGGGGTTACCATGGGAACTGGGGGGACGGAGCCCGGGGAGGGCGGGGTGAAGCCAGCAGGAAGCGTCCTCAGTCCGGGGCTCTTCAGCGGCACGGCGGTGGGCGAGCCCATCGTCAGGTTGGCCTGAGCACACAGAAAATGACGTCACTGTGACGTCATAATGACGCCACAGTGACGTCAGAGCGTCTGGACTCACCTGGAGCTTCTCGATCAGACCTGAGTTCCTCTTGGCTTTGGGTGGAGACGAGACGCCTGATGGGGGCTGAAACAGACAGAACCGTTACCCCAAAACCCGAAACATTTAGCAGCGTGTACATGAGGCTGATCGACAGCGCTAAGAAAAATAATATTATTTATAAAAGTTAAATATTAATAACTTAGTTCTTTGTTTTCAGGACAGAACATTCTAATTTATTTTTTGTTTTGAGTGATTTTTCTGCTTTAGTCTTCTGTATTTCATGTTTTTATGTATTTGTCGTACTTTTTACACATATTTATATGTAATCTTTTAGTCTTTTATTGTCTTTCAGATGAGGTTAGGGTATGGGGGCGGGGCTGGTGGTCGTTACCACCCCGCGGGTTTTTTTTCTTATAATTTACAGTTATTTAAATGATATTTTTTCTTATAACACTAAAAGTTTCAGAATTAAATATTCTCAAGATAATTAAATCTTTGAAATATTTTTCATTCCTAATCTTTTAAAAGGTGGATAAAGCTGCATTAATCTCTGTGAGGCTGTGATTGGCTGACGGCGTCTCACCTGGTTCTGCTCTGGGTTTGGGTTCGGCAGCTGAAGGGTCCGAGGCGGCCGCCGCCTCACAGGTTTATCCTGGTGAACAGGAACATGACATTTAAACATTTATATTCTCCATATTTCCTGTGTATGTGCAGGTAACGCTCACCTGGTTGCCCGCAGTGCCGCTTGGGTCGGGAGCCTGACCTTTGAACCTTCCTGCCAGTTCGGCCACGGAGCGGCGGGGCGGAGCCTCATTCTGCAGGTAAAACATGACAGGTCAACTTCCTGTTTATCCATCCATCCATCCATCCATCCATTGCACTTTGAGATTTCCATGTAAAATGAGTTATTAATAAAAATTTATTTTTCCATCCATGTCCTCCAAACAGCATTGACCTCTGACCTCCTCAAACCCATAGACAATCCTACACAATATGTAAAGAAACATCAATTTTTACAATGTTTTTTATTCACTATTCAATAATCATTCAATTCATTTTGCATAAATGCTCCATCATATCATTGATGAATTTGACTGGCAGCCAATCAGAAATAACATTTAAATCATTTATTTAAACTTATATTTTATATAGAAATAATTAAAAACATTAAACTAAAGATATGATAAAAAATGTAAGATTAAAACCTTTTAAAAAGTTTTAGAATTTTTTTTTCTCATCTTCTCTCCAGTTTTTCCAGGCCCCACAGCGCCCCCTGGTGGCCTCCACACTTCTCTGAGCCACTGTAGCAAACTAATCTGCTGCATAGTTTTTATACTTAAATATTTGTGCTATTCATGTTTTACCCAGAGTTCATTGTAATCTTAAACTGCCGCGCCTTTAGATCAAAATAACGTTTTAGTTCAATAAGTGTAAAAATATCCAGACTGCAGAGCGAGAAAAACTTTATCTGAAGACCATTCTGAATCATTCTGGAGAAAAACAGCAAAAGTCTGGAGGAAACGGTTCTGACTCCCGTTCTGTGTCCATCTGGACCTGACCCCACAGTGGGCGGGTGTTGCTGTCTGGCCCAGCTGTTGCCGTGGCGACGGTTGGTGTTGGGCTTGGCTGAAGGCTCCACATAGCTGACATTCAGCAGATAATGAACTCGGCTTCACTCGTTGTTTCCTCAGAGGCAGGAAAGTGACGAAAGAGAGCGGCCGTTAGCCCACTTCCTGCTGCTGCTGCTGTTTGTTTGAAGGAGGTTCTGGTTGTCAGGGTCGGTGCTGGAGAGAAATGTACCGGTCCGGCGCGGTTCTGGACTTCTACTGCTCTATCATCTTATCTACAGCCGTTCGTCAATAGACTGGAGGATTTATTTAAACTGGAGCAACACAAATACACACTGCATCTGATTCAGAGACACGCAAAATAGAATAAATAACCAAAAAAATCAATCAATAAATAAAAACCATAAAACTCACGAATAATTTATTAAAAGGTAAATAACCATAAACCACTATAAAGCCAGACAACATTAAAGCTATTTATGCGACCAAAGCATTAAATACAATCATAAAGCTGCTAACAATTGATACATAAAAAAACTATTATGGTCATAAAATCAATAAACCCAGTTAATATATATTTAAGACCAATAAATGAGACAACAAAATAAAGAAAACATTTAAACCAAAAAATACACACACAAAGCTATAAACAACCTTAAAACCAATAATAAACAGATTAGTTTATATTAGTTGAATATCATATACCTTAGCTTAGCTTGCTTTAGCTTATATCACATTAGCTTTTTCTAGATTAGCCTATTTTACCTTATTTAGCTTGTTTTAGCTGAGAGTTATATTAGCTGTTAGCTTTCCAAGCTGCATTTCCTTTTGAATATTTTAGATAAGTGCTACTAATAAATGTGCTAATACTCTGGAAATATGTGTGTTTTCTGCAATCGATCAGTGATAAACTGCAGATTCTTCACCAAATTTCAAGCTTCTTTATGTTTTATTCTTTATGCCTCCGACTCGTTGCTGATCTCTGTCATCATTTTTTCAACCCTCTGCAGACATCATGAGTGTTTTTATCTATAGATTTCAGATGAGTAAACAACGGCCATCTTTAATCAGTAATCTACTTCCTGTCAGCTCTAATAACTACCATGAGCGAACCGCTAACTGGTTGCTACTGAACCAGTTAGTGTTCAGTAGCAACCACTTACTTACCAGATGTAAGGTTTAATTTTAAAATAAAACCTTACATCCATTACAGAGGATCATAAAAATGATCTTTGACCTACCATGTCATTAGTAATATTTATTGTGAAAATGAATTTGTTTTAAATTTTTCTGATTTGTGTGGCTGATGTCTTGATTAGGTCTCTTCTTGTAGAAGAAACTTTTATTTTTTTTTTTTTATCTCAGTTGGACTTTCTGGTTAATTAAGCATTTAATACATGTTTCTGTTTAACTTTAGCCGTCTGAAAAACACAATTCAAAGCAACAGCCACAATCGTGTTGCTTCTACTTTACTCATTTTATTAAGCTAAACTTACCTTAGCATTTTAAACCTAGCTGCGTTTAGCTTAGCTTAGCTGGTTTTAGCTAAGTATGACCTACACCAGCAAAGGTTTTCTTAGCTTACCTTAACTTAGCATACACCTTAGCTTAGTCTAGCTCAGTTTAGTTTAGCTCATTTTAGTTTAACATAGCCTACCTTAGCCTGTTTGAACTTACATCAGCTTTCTCTAGATTAGCCTATATTAGCATAGTTTAGCTTGTTGAAGCTGAGTATATTGATATTATCCTAGGTTATCTTAGCTTACCTAAGCTTACCATACTGTAAGACCACATAAGCTTAATTTAGCTTTATTTTGTAGAGTCCTGTGTATCTTAGCTTAGCTAAAATAAGCTAAACTAAGATACACTGTGCTAAAGTAGCTTATCTTCTAAGATAAGGTAGCTAAATGTTAAGGCATATCTTACCTTAGCCTGCTTAATAAATAACTGGCATTGTTTATCTTAATTTAGTTTGCTTTATCTCACCTAATCATTTTATCCTAAATTAGTTCATCTTATCTTTACTTATCTTAGTGTAACCTGCTGGAATGTACATTAGAATATCTTAGCTTAGCTTATTTTGGTTTGCTTCTGCTCCTTATGGCCTATTTAAATCAATAATATCTTGGCTTATCTTAGCTTGTTCTAGCTTTCCCAACTTTTGTAAAGAAAAATCTACCTTTAGTTAATTTAAGTCGTCTCAGTTTAGATTGAAGTTAGCTTAGCTTTTTATAAAACCAGTGAATCTGACACACATGCACATCTGATCCCTGATCGTTTTTTTCTTTATGGAGACATTGTTGTTGTGTTCAGTTAGCCAGCTGCTAGCTCATATTCGCAGTGCTTTGTGAGAGCAAATTGTAAGTCGTTATAATTCACTGTTTCTTATCGTCTGTTGGATCTTGTGTATGTTTTGCATGGGTAATCTTCTGACTCTAAGGGTCTCTATATACCATAGATCTAGGTTTTTAGTTGGTGCTGAATGATCCAGACATGAAAGGCTGGTAAATTAGTGCTGTGTTAACATGTAACAGACATCTTAACAATGAACCAGTTTTAAACCAGATCTTTAGCCTCTTTCCCACCATCTTGTCTGAAGGAACTGGTTTGTTTCCATTCCTTCGATTGGATTAATGGAAACTTCCAAAGAGACGTTCGACAAACAGAAAAACAGATTTCATCTCCAACAGGTGATTCCCAAACAGCTTTCAGTGGAAATCATAAATCATCATGTCTCAGAGCCTGATAGGTGGATTTTTTCCTCTGGTTCTGAAAAACTTCAGATATTTTCAGAAGAGAAACTTCAGTCTGGATCCAGACTGGAGAACTGAACAGAACAGCAGAGAGTCAGGAGTTTAACAGTAGAGAGCATCTAAGGAAATTATGAAAAAGGCAGCTTAAAAACATCTGATCAGAGGCCTTTTCATTGTTCCTCATTTAGTTTTCAGATCTCTTTTCTTCTCTCTGTGTCTCAATATTCCCACTAACTTCTCCAGAGCAGCAGCATCAAACTTTAATAAAACAATAACCTGATGATCAGCCAACCTCAGAGAAACAACATGAGCCATTATCCTTTTTCATGAACAAACATCGACAGGGGGAAAAAATGCACTACTGTCAGTTTAAGGTATGAACTTTGACTAGGCCATTGCAGCACCTCCATTGTGTTCTGCCTGAGTCGTTCTGCTGCTGTGTTTGAGATCCTGATGCTGTTTATGACCCACATGGACTCACAGTGACTCCATGAAGGCATCATGGTCCAGTCCAGTCCAGGTTTGCCACCTCCACCGCCGTAGAGGTTCCTTCTTACGAAGTGGGAACAGAAAAAGTGGGCGTGTTTTTTAATTTTTAACTCTCGTGTTTATGAAACGTTGACCTGCAGCAGCGTATCGTCTGCTGTTGTTTGAGCACCGCGTGGTTTAATTTTACATTGAAAGGTTGGAATTCAGTCTTTTAAGATCTCTGACTTCTGTTCTTTCTAGAGGACGCAGAAAGTCACCGCTGAGCATGTGCATCAGCTAACATCTGGGCCCTGTTCACATCTGAAACAGATGGTGGTGGAGGCAAAGAGAAGAGCTGATAAAAGTCCATGTTTGGTCTGAAAGGTTTGTGTTTCTGCTTGACACGTTGCAGGTTTGTGTTTGTCAACCCGATGGTTGATCAATGCAGAGCAGCAGAGGACTGAGGACAAAGCCCTGAGGTACTCCAAAACTGAGGAGCTGAAACTGCAGAAGACAGCTACCAGACGTACGTTTGACCCGTTTTAAAGACGCATCAAGCAAATTTAGAAAATTATGAGAAGTTTTGTGATGTTTGCGCCCAGATTTCCGTCTGCGCTACCTGACTGAAGGTGATAAAAGTGTCAATCTGACGACACCTTAGAATCCACAGCTGTAATGTCGGCGAAACCTGATGCACACTTTAGTTTCCTGTTAGCGCCCGCTTGCTCTTCACCACCCCGTCTACCCTGCAGGTCCTGAAAACGAACAGAGTCATTTTCGGGACTCTGTTTCGTCTGATTCATGAGACGCTGTTGGGATTTCTGGGCCATTTTCACGAACGCCCAGCAGAACACAGTAAACCCAGCAGCAACAGCAGCAGCAACAGAAAGTTTGAGAGCTTTACCTCCATCCTGCTGGTCGTCTCTCAGCCGCCTCAATATGTCGAGTATGTGTGAAAGAGGGTGGGAGGGGCTGGGGTTAAATATAGAGCCAGAGTTACGTCTGGAGAGAGACCTCCGCTCTCTGCTGGCAGAGAGAGAGAGAGAGAGAGGCAGATCATGTTCTGTCACATGGTGGCCATGTTTGTGTTGATAAACTCATTGATATCTGCTGCTGGACCGAGCTCATCTCAGCTCAGAACGAGAACAGCTGACCAAAAAAATGATCTTTTTCATGAAGCTTCTCATTTTGCGACAGTTTCTGTTCCAGAGAAACCAGAAAGGATTCAAAAGGCAAAAAGATTTCAAAAGCACGGCAGAGGAGGAGTGGTGCAGCGGATTACACTTGAGTGAATACATTCACATGAAAACTCAGTTTTATATAACTAAAAATGGTTATTTATGGAAATAGAGATGTTAGAAAGTTCTGTATTTGTGTTTGTGTGTGTAGAGTTTTAGTATCCAGTCTGTGACAAAAACAACTGTACCAATATTCACACAGACTGGATTTGACAACAATCGATTTTGTCTTGTTTTTTATTAACCTTATATTCTATTTCAGTCCTGGCGCCATGTTTAATTCCCAACAGGAAGTCATGGTTGTTTTGAAACAATCTGATTGGCTAACAGGACGTAGCTTAGTGCTACGCTGCCCACTACGGGTTTGCCTGTTTAAAACAAAGCTGTGGGCAGACAGGTTACTGGTGGTGTCCCACAGGGAGCAGTTTTAGGCCCAGAAGCCTCTTATTGCACATCATCGATATAAAAACTTTAAAAATGTGTTTTATTTGCAGATGAAACAAATAAATTTTGTGTTTGTTCAAACAAGCAGGTTTGACCAGATTTGGAGAGGATTATTCTGAAACTTAGAGGCCAGATATGACCATCTGGTGCTAACATTCAGATGGCCATATCTGTTTCATTTTAGCGTCTGTGTGTTTGACAGCTGCGGCTTGTTTGTTGGTGATGAACAAACTGGAGACGACTAAAACAGAAACTGGTTATTCAAGTTAAAAAGTTAACAACTCTGAGGAAAACTAAAGTTATGAAAACTGAAACTGGCCATCTGGGTTGGTTCATGATTTAATGTAAATGATCAGGAAGTGATGTCATAGGAGGGGGGGTTGTCTCCACCTGCTCCTGTTTGCATGTCTGACTTTTGTTCTTTTAACTTTTACACTAAATTGATCAGTAGTTGTGTTTCAGTCGGTCAATCCCTTCTGACCTTTAACCTCCAGTGGCTCACTGGATGTTTCAGACTATCCTCTCTTAACCTGTGATGGTTTTGAGTTCTGAACCACCTGGGCCTGTCTGGTACCAACAATCATCTCTCTGCTGTGATGCTCAGCTCGAACTGATAAAGAGGAAGTTGTTGCTGCTCTACAGGAGGAAGTTACTCTCTCTTCAGCTCTCCGTTCTCTCTTTCACTGTCATCATGGCCGTCTGAACCCAGCTGGAGGTTCTGTTGGGTCTCAGAGTGGAACCCTGAGGAAGAACTATGGTTCTGCTCGCTCCACACATGAGCTACCTGGACCGACCAGATGTGGCGGTTTCGCGGCGCAGCAGGAAGACAGGAAGTGGTTGGAGGGGCAGAGTTAGCAGACAGGAAGAGACGATGATGATGATAGAGGAAACCTTATAAGGTGAAAACTAGTCGCTCCCAGAAACAGCATGGAGATGTTGCTCAACAGCAGCAGCTGACTGACAGAACCTCCAGAACACCTTCGTTCTACCAGGAGCCGAAAACATCTACACAAACAGGCTGCAGATGAATCACCATGGTTACACGTAGAAACAGACTGAAGGTTGTTTCTACTTCTACTTCAGGCAGAAGATGGTTTCTTCTGCCTGAAGTTATGTAGACTGAGAAACTGAGAGGATGATGGAGAGATGGAGCAATGGAGGAGTAATTTCTGCTCACTATAAAAATCAAACTGTACTGAATCTGTACCTGTCACTGGCTCAGTACTGTATGGACGGATGGGGGGGATGGATGACATGAAGTTCCTCAGGTGGCCACTAGTGGCGCTGTTTCAGGATCAGGAGAATCTTCAGCGGTTAAATATCAAATCTGTAAAAAAATTCTCATAAAATCAGTTTTTTTTTCATGGACGTGTTAAACTTCCACTTCTTTATTCTGTAACTCCAGAAAATAATCCATGTTCCCACCTCTGGCTCCAGAACCTGCTGGCTTAACTCCCAGTCCAGATACTGGTCTCTACTGGTTTCTTCAGTGCTCAGTGCGTGGCTCAGTGCTGCCACCTGCTGGCAGCGGAAGCTCATCCCTGAGGAGTGGGAGGAGATCATCATCACCTGCTCTCACCATAACGTGTTCAATCTGTTTAAACTGGGATTAATGGCTCAGAGACGCGTTTAGTGAATAAACGTTTAATCTATATCCATCATCTGGAGCAGCTTCATGTTTTCCAACTGAAACCAGAAAAAGTGTAAGAAACTGAATAAACATTTACAGAAATAAAAAAAAAAATAAAAAAAAAAACAGGTTGGGAATCTAAACAATCTGCAGGGAATAAATAATTTCATTCTTTAAAATATGTTTCTACAAAGAAATGAGGGGAAAAAAAGAAAAATATTTCAATTCTGTTTTATTGTCTTAATTTTTCCAAGAGCAGAAAAGGATTTTCACAGATTGAGTTTTTATGGTGGAGCTGCTGACTGAAGTGGAGCTCCTCGCTGGTGTTTGACTCCTCCTCCTCCTCTTCCCCGGGTGATGAAGACGATGCTCCATCCTGACCCGGGAGCCTTCATCTCTGGCTCACAGCGTCCGGACTGTCCCTCCGTTTCCTGAAGATGGTGTAGAAAGCTTTCTTCCTGCGGCTAACGGACGCCTCCAGACCGTCTGCTCTGTCCTTCCTCAGGTTGGATGGCTGGACACCGGCTCCCTGTCCGATGCCGGATGAGCTGGACGAGGCGGACAAGGACAGGAAGGCGGTGCTGTCGTCCGCGGCCATGCAGAGGGAATGGGTGGAGCAGGCGGAGGTGAGGGCGGAGGACCGGGGGCCTCTCAGCTCCACCAGGCTGGAGCTCTTCTCCAGGCCTCCACCTCCTCTTCCTCCACTTCTGTGGGCAGAGCTTCGATCCTGCAGGAGGTGGGGCCTGGAGTCCAGAAGATGGGGCCTGGAGTGATGCAGAGCGCGTGATTCGCTGAGAGACAAAGCGAGGGCGGAGTCAGAGTCTGAGCGGCTCATGATGTCCCTGAGAGAAAGAGGAGATGATCAGAAATGGACCAGAGTCCTCATCACACCCCAGGTTCTCTGGAAAATGAGGGGTCAATTGGAGACCCTAGTGATCAGCTGGAGACCCAATCAATCAATCATGTTTATTTGGATAGGATATTTCAGCAACAAGCCAATTCAAAGTGCTTTGTATCACAAACATAAAAAGTCATAAAAACAACATACAGTCAACAACTGAGAAATCAGTGACAAATATTACATTTTGACCAATGCCATCATCAAAATCATCAATACACGTTTAACTTGTTGGTGAATGTCCCAATTATTATGGTTCAAAAGCAACTCTTGCTTTTGAACCATTCTGAGACCCTAGGGGTCAATGGAAGACCAAAGCAGTCATTTGGACTGCTAGGGGTAAATGGGAGACCTCGGGAGTTCAATCAGAGACGGTAGGGGTCAATGGGAGACCCTAGTGGTCCATGGCAGACCCTAGAGATCAATCGGAGACCGCAGGGATCAATGGGATTCCTCTGTGGTCAATGGGAGACTCTAGCGGTCATTTGGAAACCCTAGGGGTCAATGGGACATTCTTGCGGTTCTTCAGAGAATCTAGGGGTTGATTGGAGACGGTAGGGATCAATGGGATTCCCTAGCGACCAATGGGAGACTATGGGGGTCATTTGGAGACCCTACGGATCCAGGGAAGACTCTTGCATTCATTCTATTAAGCCCTCTTAACTCCCCAAATAGACATGAAGAGGCAGACGGATGGAAGAGAACAGGAAGTGCTTTTATTCTGAAGTACCAGAAGTGTTTTTTCACATTTTCATTACATTAGTGATAAAACAGAAGAAGAATACCCCAAGCTGCCGGAGCGACAGCGTTGCCTCTGGCTGGCCACAGCGCCCCAAGGAGGTTGGAGGTCTGGCGCAGTATCCAGAGGGAGAAAGTGAGAAGATCAGGAGAGCAGAGCAGAAAAATGAGCGGAGCCTTCAGCACAGGAGGAAGAATAAGAGTTTGGCTGAGGAGGACAGGAAGTGAGGTCGATGGAAGGGTGGGACAGGGAGGAGGAGAGAGGCGGGGCAAGCACAGGAAGGAACTCTATGTGGCCAATGGAGAGGCTGCGATTCTGCCGAGGGCGTCCACTTGGCGGACGGGACTCTGTGGATGAGCCACGCCCACCACGAGATAAGCCACGCCCCTCAACTAACCTCTGAGAGCCAAACATCAACCCGGGGTCTCCCGCCCTCTGCCGCAGGGGCATCAGACTCTGAGCTGCAGGAGACAGGAAGAGAGTTACACTGAGTCTGTGCTTTTACTTATTTGGTTAAGAACCAATCTGAGATGGCTGTCAACCTGACTGTTTCCATGGTAACTGCGTGTCTGTGATGCCACTCAGAGGCCACAGGTCGCTCACACGCCGATCCATCTGCCAGGCTGCGTCTACAGGCAGCGAATCAGGAGAGAGAAGCAGAGGTCAGCTGACTTTCTGTTTAGCAGCAGGGGGCGCCGTTGCTCAGCCCGACTCGGACTGGGAGAAGAAGAATCTGTCAGGCTTACACTGCAACGTCCCCGGAGACAGGATGTCCTCGTCCATGTCGTCCAGGTCGTCCGACAGGAGCAGGTTCTGGGGGGTCGGAGGTCGCAGTCCCAGGAAGGATGGGTCAAGGTTCAGGGCGGCGGCCAGGGCACCAAGACCCGGATTGTTGACCACACAGAACCCGGTCAGAGACTCGATCTGCTGCCAGCGGTGGAGCTTCTCCCGCAGAGCCGCCGTTACCTCAGCCAGGGCCTGTCTGTCCAAACCAAACCGCAAAGACACGAGACAAAAGGTCTTCAACTGTTAGCCAGACCTGAGCTACGGTACCAGCTGGTCGTGGGTCATGTGACTCACTTGGCTGAGAGGATCTTCTGGTCAACGTCGTCCAGTGAGGAGCTGTGAGCCACGTGGAACGTTCCAAACAGAGAACTCCTCTTCTTCTTGATCTTCTCCGCCTGGAACAGAAAGCAAGGTGTCTTCTGCAAACATGTTGGGTCGATATCACCGACCCACAGTGGGTCAGCTGATCTTCAGGTTTTGGGGGCCATTGGAAGTTAAACTGGACCAGGACAGAATCCCAACCAGAAGGATAAACCCAAAGGTTTCTGCCTGTCATATTGGTCTGGTTTTTAGGAAACAGATTCTGGACTTTACTTACACAGTTAATAACTAGCAGCAATAGTTTAGGTTTAGCCTCGTATAGGAGGAAAAAAAATGGAGGTTTATTAAAAGTCATATTTTCACCATTCATTTATAGAGGTCACTAATTCAATCTAAAAACTTTAATTCAGCAAAATAAGCATTTATCTCCAAACTTATTTTGTTTGAAGCTAAATATCTTGCTCACTAACTATTTAGTTTGTAGACTAAATCTTTAGTTGCAAAGCCAATAAGCTTGTTAACTAAATATTTGGATTAATTAAAGTATCTAGATCATTGGCTAATTATCTAGATAACAAAATAAATATTTACTTTGGAAATCAAAGTAAATATTTAACTGTTCCATGCTAAATATATAGCTAACAAGCTAAATAATTAGTTTGCTAGTTAAATATTAGCAAGCAAGCTAATTGACACGACAGTAGCGTGTCAATAACTGTGGTGTGTCGGGGCCCTCAGCCTGTGGTGTGTCGGGGTCCTCAGCCTGTGGTGTGTCGGGGCCCTCACCCCCTCCCTGGCCTGCAGCAGTTGCCTCTCTGCGTTCTGCTTCTTGTTGTTGTAATGCTGATCTTCCACTTCATGCGTCAGCTGCAGCCACTTCTGCAGCACCTCTGGCGGCGCCCAGCGCGCCCGCGACTCCAGCTCCCGCTCCGCCTTCCTCAGCGCCGTCCGGACCTGTGGGGGAGCGGGAGGCGGTGAGGGCCGGCTCCTCTGATTGGCCGGCGCCCGGTAGGGGGCGTTACCTGTTCCAGCTCCTGCTCGGCGTATTTCTGCCGGCTGCGTTCGTTCTCAGATCCCTCCCTCAGCTCGCGGAGCCGCTGAGCTTCCTGCTTGGCCGAGTCGATCTCGCTCTGCAGCTCCTCCTCCACCTTCACCTTCTCCACCTGGACGCAGTGCTGCTGCTCCTGCGCACGCTGCAGCCTGGCACAGACACAGCAGGTCAGAGGAGCAGCAACAAACACTGCCCCTGCTGGCAGGAGCACACACTGCAACATTACACACTTCCTGTTTCACTTCTCTGTCAGTCCATGTGGGGGCGCTGAAGGAAGTTCCTCAGCTGGAAGGTTTGGCTCTCTAAGCATACCTGTCAAGTCTCCTGTTTTTTTCTGGGAAACTAGCGTATTTTACCTTCCTCTCCTGCTGTTCTCCCATATTAGTATTTCCTCCTTCCCCCAATCTGACAACAGCACCAGATGGCAACATTTCCTGTAAGTCCGAAACTTGACAGGTATGCCTCTACGCCACGCGTTCAAAAGCAGAACTGGAGAAATCCCACTTTTGATTAGTTTCAACTTCTTTTCAAAACTGAGATGTCATTGTTACCATGGAGATTCTGGCCTAACCGCTGCCTTATAAAGCATGCTTCATTCATTTCAATCAGGAGCATTTAATGATGCAGCCAAAGTAAATGTCATATTTCTGAATGTTCATTTTTAGCATATTAACTCGTCTGGAGTCCCTCAGGGTTCTGGGTCGGTCTCCCTGATATGACCAAGGCTGCTGGTTGTTTCATGTACGAGTCTGAAATTGAAGGTTGTCTCTCCTCTTTGGTTTGACATCAGAGAACATCAGATGATCTCTGATGAAACCAGTTTTTATCTGGTTTCAACGACCAGATAAAAACTAACAGCTGGTAAAACGCTGATGTTTGATGCTTCACTTTCTTTTGTTCAGCCCTGAGTGAAGTTCACCCACCTTCTGCAAATCCAACAAAACTGGTGTCAAACGTTTGAGCAGAAAAACATTTAGTTTGTCTAATGGTGGTTGACCGCCAAAGGTCAACCACCATTAGAGGTCAACCAGAGTCTGCTGGTTGACCTCTAATGGTGGTTGACCTCTAAACCACCAGAGGTTGTTAAGAGAAAACAGAGAACTGTTATCTGGTAACTTTTTTATAAATATTCTAAAATAATGGCGGAACAAATCATATCGAAACAAACATTTGACACCAATTGTGTTAGATCTGAGTAAATGTGTGGGGGCTGGTTGACCTTTAAATTTTTATGAATCTCTTCAAAGCAAACGCAGCAAAACGTTTGACACCAGTTGTGTCCGATTTGGATAAGGTTTGGGGAAACTTCACGCAGGTTTCTGAAGGATCATTTCTTGATCCAAGCTGAAATTGATCATATTTATTTTTCTGTCCTGAACAGGAGGAAACCAGTCTGTGCTCTGCCTGCAGGGGGCGCTGTGGCGCCGTCTGCAGAGGAAGTGGACGTGTGTGACTATTTCTGGAGATGAAGGACAGAGACGAAGCAGCTGAATTATCCCAGAGAGGAAACAGACTGAAGCCGGCCGTCAGCTGACTGGGAGCTGCAGCAGAACCGCTGGGCTCAGTGCCGCGGGCTTCACTTTACTGTTCAGGACAATCACCAGCTGTGCTGGGGATGAAAATAACGGCGGTGCAGCAGGAGCAGCAGCAGGGTCTTTATTCAAACATTATGAGAAACGTTAAAACGTTTCTAAACAAACAGGAATCAGTCATCTGAAAATGTTCAGGAGCAAAACCTTCCAGGATTTAGCAAAACTTTAGTTCACAAACCCAAACAGACCCAACTCCACATGGTCCACCACCAGGGGGCACTTTCAATAATATACTAATACAGGAGCTAATATTTGGTTAAGCGCTTTTCTAACTTTGAAGACATTTAGCGCACTTCGCTTCCCTTAGATACATTTTTCAGAATAAATCCTAAAGCATATTTTACTTTCATGTTCAGTTAAAGTTTAACAGTTTAAAATACTGACACCATAAACTTAGCTTTCTAATTGACTTTAACTCATTTTCCATTAGTTTAGCTAACTTTACCTTTATTACTTAGCTTAGCTTGCGTCACTCAACTGGATATATTTAACTCATTCTAATGTATCCTGTTTTATCTTAAATCATCACAACTTATTTTATTGTTTATTCTTTCTAGCTTAACTTATTGAACTTTTG
Organism: Brachyrhaphis roseni; assembly: GCA_903066815.1. Lineage (NCBI taxonomy): Eukaryota > Metazoa > Chordata > Actinopteri > Cyprinodontiformes > Poeciliidae > Brachyrhaphis > Brachyrhaphis roseni. The sequence goes on from CAEFZY010001953.1 coordinate 40,749, forward strand.
CCCATCTTAGCTTCTCTTTCTCTGTTTTGCTCCTGTTCATGTTTTCAGGTTAACCAGCTGCCATGTCATAATTTATGCTGGTATCGGGGTCAACACAAACTCATAAAGATCACCAGGAGACATATTTTGTTCCTTATTTTGAAAGGGAAATGTGCTGATGTGTTCAGGTGCTAAACTGGAAGTCAAGAGGAAAACTTTCAAAAGGATTTAATTTCCCAAACTGTTATCCATCTGTTGCTAGGCTGCGCCTCAACGTCTACCGAACTGATCTGGAACATCTTCGTCTGAGTCTCCAACTCCTCTTTTTTTCTCACACCTTTCACAACCGCTTCCTGCAGAAAAGAGGAACTGAGGGCTGCAGCTCGCTGAAACCCAGAGGAACCAGCATGTTGCAACACGCTTCAGTCTGCTGTACAGTAGCCTCTCCGACAGGTGTGTGTGTGTGTGTGTGTGAGCTGCAGGCTGAGTTGCTGGCTATTCTTTGCCCATATAAGGATTTCAAACAAAGCTCCAGCAGACGCTGTTCTCACACGTTATGGGACTATTTTCCTGGCTGCAGCTTTGTCATCATCTAAATTACATTTAATTATGAAATAAATCAGATCTCATGGTTTCAGAAACACAAACACATTCGGCCAGCGGACATATTTCAATGGTAACAGTGGAAGGTCGCAGCGTTGTGATACATAGAGGTATTTTTAGCTGCAGCAGGGAGTATTTTCATCTAATTCTTTGTGTAGCTGTCAGCTAAAAATAACCTGGAGTCCTTGTCGGCTTCAGGAGCATAAAGGCTCTGAACTGTAGCTAATGCACTAACACCAAAGCTAACATTTCAGTTAGCTTGTCAGGGTTTTTGCTAGCTTTTATCATTGGACAAAAATAATGTCTGGTTTGTTTTTGTAAATAAGCCTAGCTTACTTACAAACCGTACAGGAAGGAGTGTAGTAACAAGCTGGATCCTGTAGAGGGAGATGTGCTATTATGTAGCACAGGGGTGCTCATAAGGTCGATCGCGATCTACCGGTCGATCGCGGGAAGGTTTTGAGTCGATCGCGGCAGCAGGTGACAAACTGAACACCGCCAGGACGCTGAGACCAGAACTTCCTCTTCTGACAGGCTTATCAAAATATTCACTAAGATTCTAAACGTTTGTAGCTTCATTAAATAATAATAAAATCAACAAAACGTGTTAAAATTAATAATCTTAGTAAT